>JARVZY010010701.1:0-63000 GCA_030686995.1 Artemisia argyi
TTGTTCACTTGGCTTGAAGGTTTAGGAGCTTCATAGGATTTCATGAGAAACTTGACTTGGTCTTCAAGTACCATGATCCTACGGTCGGGAGTGCTAGAATTATTCGAAGGCAAAGATATTGCCTTGACCGTTTTGTTCAAATCACGGGGATCATTCCAACTTTCATTGTCTTAGAGAGCAAGATCTTCTATGAGTTTCCATGATTCTTCCGCACTTAGATCACGTAGCTTGCCACCGGCCGATTAGTCAATGGTTCGCCTTGTGGAGAGGTCGATATGGTCATAGAAAATTTGGACTTGGAGCCAAAGATCTATGCCATGATGAGGGACTTTTTGGAGTAAATCCTTGAAACGAGTCCATGCTTCATAAAGAGTTTCACCTTGCCGTTGTTGGAACATCAAGATATCATTTCTAAGCTTAGTGGTTCTTCCCGGTGGAAACAATTAAGCAAGGAAACGAGTGTCAGATCATCCCAAGAGGTGATGGATCCCGTGGGTAAACGCTCAAGCCATTGACTAGCTTGGTCACGTAGAGAGAATTGGAAGAGACGCAATCGGGTCGTCTCTCGAGTTTCAACATCAAGGTCCACAGAATCTACGATTTTAAGGAAACCCTTGAGATGTTGATTAGGATCTTCGGAACGAAGTCCATGGAATGCACATCCGCTTTGCACCAACCAGATGGTGTCGGATCGCAAGGGGGACACATTGGCTCCTTGAGTGAGCTCAATGGTGTTTCGATAGCCTTGGTGGCTAGGACGAGAGTACTCTCCTAAAGTTCGGGGTCTAGGAGGTTGGTTTGGTTGTGGTGGGTTTTGTGGAGGATTTTGTTGTGGTGGGTTGATGGGATCAAAGAGATTACCACCTTCCATGATAGCGGATGGCAACGATTACGAACAAAGGAAATATAGAAAAAGATAGACTAAAGAAGACCTATAAAAATAAAAATAAAAATCTTACTAGAAAGGAATCTAGCAAGTAGACTAAATAAAAAGAAATTTCAACCTAGACAATATCCATTCCCCGGGATGCGGCGCCAAAAACTTGATGCGTGGTTTTACAACCTTGCAAAAGGTTTTACCTCTCAAGGGATCTTGAGAAGCTTGCAATCCCCACCAGGCAGTGTACCTGACCGTTGTAGTATAGTATAGTGACAAGTACCGGGGGATTGATCTTTCAACTCAAATAATAGTGTTCGCTAGGGTTAAAACTCAATTAAACTAGGTCTAGAGGTGAGGGATGATTCTTTTTGTATTTTTATATTTTATGGAAAGCAAGTAAAAATCTCAATTTTGGAAGAGTGGGTGGAATTAGTTGCTAGTCAACTAACCCAAATTACTACAAATGCAAACAAAATAAAATAAAATTAAACTAAAATAAATGTGGCGAAAACAATAATAAGAGAAAATGTGTTTACTTAGATTTCAATACTCCCTAGCTATATTTTACCGGTTGATTAGTTTGTTAAAATTGCATGGATGACGGGTTATATTCCTTAATACCATTCGTAGGTCCGTGTACGATCTTCCCTAACTCTATAAGCTTCTACCTCTTCCTAGGTCGAGCCCACTACTAGCTCCTAACATGGCCTCATTAGTAGTTACCTATGCATTAAATATAACCAATTTATAGTAGTACACCTCCGATCATGTTTCTTACGACGTTCAAGCAAGTTACCAATTGGAAGTCTACCAGTTTTCTTAAGCCTAACATCGAAATCATTCATCCACCACAATTATAAACAAACAACCAACCAATAATCAATACCTAAGTTTCATTACATCTAAGCAAACACAAAGAAAACCTAACCTAGCATGTTAAAAAGAAGACAAGCATAAGATAGAATCAAACAACACATAAACATATTGAATGATTATTGGAAAACTTATCTTCAATTAATCATGGATGAAACAAGGGTTTGAAACCCTCAAAAATACAGTAAAATTCATCTAGGGTTTTCTCCTCTCAAAGTTGCACACAATGAATGAAAAATCAAAAACTATATATAGATTATTAGGTCTGACGGCGTCAAGAGTAAAGTCTGACGCTGTCAACTCGCCGCCATAATTATCATCGTATTGCCTAGATCCACTTCTGACGTCGTCATGTGTAAACTTCATCTTGGCCGTCACATTCAAATTACTCTTGATGGCCTTGGTGACGCCGTCATGTATAATTCTTCCAAAATCTCTCTGCCGCGTCACGTGTAACTTGATTTATCCACCTCTTTGTCAAAGGGTGACGGCGTCACATGCATATCCTGGCGCCGTCAGGTACAATTTTCAGCATGAATTTGATACTTTGTTGTTTTCTTCACCTTTTTGCTCCAAAAACGTCCAAAATGCTTCATTTTCCAGATTTTCTCTCAAAAGTACCTAAAATGACAAAAGGAACGATTTATGGAAATATTTGATTAAATAATCTCGACTTTGGATTTAAATGACCCCCTAAAAGCGGTACACTTTTCGTCTCATCAATACTTAAAACGAACAAACTAAGTTCCTGTCGATACGACCTGGTCTTACCTAAATCTTATACTACCAACGAGGGTTATACTTTACCCGTGTGTTTGGTTTATTAAAATCGGTGAAACTAGTATTATAAATTTAAAGTTTTCCTTACACATCAAAGTTTTTGGCGCCGTTGCCGGGGACTTAAATATGTTCCTTAAGCATTCTCTAAGTGAATGTAGCAAACAAAACCTTATTTTTCAAACACAAGATCATGCATATTTCTGTTACTTCTGTTGCAGAAACCACGCTGCACATACACTATTGTGCGCCGCACTCACTTACAAAACACACAACACCACCTTACTTGTCACCAAGTACGACACACTCACTCAAATCCGTGACATTTTTCCTAAGACATCACAATCTTTTCAGAAAATCCCAAAAGAATTACTTCTCGATCAACAAAAACCTCATTTTTTAAAAATAAACATTTCGGTAAAACTAAAACCGCCGTACTTACTCTTAAGTACGTCGACCTTATCACAATATCACAAGTACATCGCACACATTATCGTGTACGTCGCACTCACTATCTTAGAAAATGAAATTTGTCTCACTTGATTTAAATTTCGCTCTCTATTTGGGATGCACACCCGCTCATCTGAAACTGATCATGTTTGACCTCTATCAGAACCAGAAAGAACTTTAAACAAAAGAAAACGTAACAACAAAAGATTTCCCATATCTCGAAAAGACGAAAGACCCGAACAACCTCGTGTTCGCCATGCACCGATTGACAATATCTCTAATTTCAGATTCTTCATTAAATTCATTGAGTTGTACGAATCTATGGATGACGCTGATAATGAACCCATGTGGGCTAACGATCGTATCGTTGCACCTACTCATGGACCAGCTATTACCATTCCTGAAACCGCAAATGAGTTTACAATAAAAGGAAATCATTTGGCTCTTGTCAAAGGCAACCAATTAGATGGTCAAACCAAAACTGATCCTCACAAACACATTCACGAATTTCTTGGAGTGTGTGATATATTTAAATACGGAGCTACCGAAACCGAAGCGGTAAGACTCATGATGTTCCTTTTATCTTTAACGGGAGAAGCTAAAACTTGGCTTGACGAACTTGACGAAGGAACCATTGAATCCTGGGACGAGCTTCGCACTGCTTTCATTAGTAGATTTTTTCCACTAGCTCTATTTGATAAACTTCTTAGAGAAATCCGAGGATTCTCACAACATGAACGTGAAACCCTCACCGAAGCTTGGCTTCGAATGAAAGAACTGCTAAGAAACTGTCATGGACACAGTTTAACAAAAGGCAATATTATAAAAATCTTTTACCACGGTCTTGATGAACTGACTCAAGAAGCTTTGAACGCTGCAGCAGGTGGTATATTTCTCTATAAAACACCAAATCAAGCATATCAACTTCTCGAAGACAAAGTCTTTCTTAAACTTGATTGGGCTAAAGATCAAAAACCCAAAACCATTCTTCGTAAAACTGTTGCTTTCGCCGATGAAGGCAGTAGTAACCCTGATACTGATAAAATTATGGCTAGAATAGATGCCATGGTGATGCGTGGGAATTGCACCAGGCTTTACCTCTCAAGGGATCTTGAGAAGCTTACAACCCCCACCAGGCAGTGTACCTGATCGTTGTAGTATAGTATAGTGACAAGTACCGGGGAATTGATCGTTCAGCTAGGAATAGTGTCGCTAGGATTAGAAAACCTAAATACTAGTTCTAAAGATGAAGGATGATTATTTTTGTATTTTTATATTTTTTTAGAAAGCAAGTAAAAATCTCGGGTTTTGAAGGATTTGGGCGGAATTACTTGCTAGTCAACTAACCCAATACTAAAGATGCAATCAAAATAAAATACTAGAAATGAAAATAAACTATATTAAACTAAGGTTGTGAGCAATAAGTGGAGAAATGTGTTTACTTAGATTTCACTACTCCCTAGATATATTTTACACGTTAATTACTTGTTATAGTTGCGTGGATGACGGATTGTATTCCTTAATACCATTCATGGGGTGGCGTACTTAACTCCCCAATCCTATGAGTGCCTACTTCACTCCTATGTCGAGCCGGCTAAGAAGCTCCTAACATGGGATAATTAGAATTTACTCATGCATTAAATACAACCAATAAAACCTAGTACACATCGGTTCATGTTTCCTAAGACGTTCAAGCATGTTACCATTTGGAGATCTGCCAGTTTTCTTAAGCCTAACATTGAAATCATTCATCCAATACAAGCATAAACAAGTAATCAACACATAATCAACATCTAGGTTTCATTAGATCTAAGCAAACACAAGATAAATCTAGCCTAGCATGGTGGAATCAAGACAAGCACAAGATATAGACAACCAACACATAGACATATTGATTGAATTAGAAGAACACTTATCTCAATTACACATGTAAGGGTTCAAGGGCTGAAAACCCTTGAAAAACCTGTAAAATTCGTATGTGGTTCGGCCTTAGGGTTTCTCCAAAACTTCTCCTTTTTTTATGAATGAAAATTAGAAAACTATATATAGAAAACTGAGGCTGACGGCGTCAAGAACAAAGAGGTGACGCCGTCATCTCGCCGCCAAAAGAATCCTCGGACTGCCTTGATCTACATCTGACGCCGTCATGTATTAAATTTTTCCAGGCCGTCACGTATTTAACTCTTGACGCTCTTCCTTGTGACGTCTTCATTTCTGTAATGGGCCGTCATGCAATTTACTCTTGACGCCGTCAGGATGGTACTCTTGACGCCGTCACATACTGTTCCCAGCTTGGAAAATTAAATCTTTGGCGTTTTCTTCACTTTTATGCTCCAAAAACGTCCGAATTGCTTCCTTTTACAGATTTCAATCCCAAAGTACCTAAAATCACAAAAGGAACGATTTAGGGCTATATTTGATCAAATAAATTCAATTCCGGGCTTAAATGACCCCCTAAAAGTGGTTCATTTTTCGCCTCATCATATACCCTTACACTTGAGATTTGCTTGTCCTCAAGCAAATGCGCTTTTATTCTAGTCAAAATACAAGTTAGGGGTCATTTAACACTAATATAAAAGTAATTACAACAAATAATCGTTCCACTAAAGACCAAAGACAAGCACGGAGGTCATACACAAGCACCTCAAAAATAGTGTTTAGATACTCACATCTCTCGGGTGTAATAAAGTATAAATTACAATATGGAAACGGAAGATATCTCTCACTACCTGTCATAGCAAAATAGATTACCATACGCTTGGGAAAGGATCAAACCTCCACCACATGGCGTAAGCACCTAGGTTAAAATATCAAAGAGGTCTTTTAAAGGGTTGTAACGTTAGGTGTAGGGATATGAAATACACGGTTTTGTTGGATATAGGCAGTCTTTACTGGTGGCGAGTTAACAATCTTGGTCAATTACATGTACAATATGGCGTTGCTAAGCCAAGACTACACTCGACTTAAGCTAATAAATCAAAAATAACAAAAACATAAAATGAACATAGAATGAAAAGGGATGGTAGTCCGTATGTTTTTTCTCTTTTCTTTTTCTATATATTTTTTTTTTCTTTTTCTTGATTTTTTGATTTTTGCCCTACCATCCAAAATAATACATCATAGGGAATGAAAATTCCCCTTACACTTGAATTTTTACATACTTTACAATAAACTAATCTAATGACTCGAATTAAGAAAATTAAAACACTTGGAGTACTTTTAAGATTAATGCACATATGGGGGTAATAATAAGATGTTCTTCCCTATTACTCCATAAAATAAGTACTTTACCCATGAGTCCCAATCGTCCCAAAACAATATGTACAAGGATATGACTCGACTTAACAACCATGTAATCAATTAGATAGTTAACTTAGGGTTTAACAAATAACAATAATGCACTAAAAATGAGCGCATACACGGAAGGCTAAGGCGATTTGGGTGTACATTTAAGTGGGGTGTAAGAAATTCTTCCTTTAAGTAAGATGCTTAAAGTTAGAAATGAAAAGATAGGCTCGGAGGGGTGTACTAGGGGTTTCGTGTACTAAAAATGAGTATAACGCTAAGGGTGTGGGAAAAATTAATTGACTTAACTAGCCAAGTAATATGACTTAAATGGTCAAGTAATTATGATACGGGTTTAACACAAGGGTGATCCTAGTGCCTCTTATCATGTAGTAAATCCTACTACACGAATGTAGTCTCACTAGCGGTCTCGGGATGCATCACTAACGCAAGTTCTAGAATCTAAATGCTACCGGTACACTCATAAGCACTAATAGTAAATGTTTTTTCTATCAAATCTAAAGGCGAACCTCACATATTTGGGTGGAAATTTTTTCTGAATGGTACGGTTTTGTGTTAGTCATACAATCTCCTATCCATGAGATGCTTGCTATGGCTAAAGTTTCACTCCTAAATGTTGTAAAAAATTTTAAATTTGGCGATAAAATTGCACTAACAAGTATTTCTCATAGTTTTATTACACATCTACTATTAAACAAACAAACTCAAGCGAAAGTGTATCTGTAAGGTATCATCATTTTACCCTCCCCTTACACTTAGGATGAACATTGTCCCCAATGTTCAAGTAAAGAATGTAAAAGTGAAATAAGTAAAACGAATGAAATCAAATACTCCCCTGATTCGCTCGGTATGGATAATAAGGTGGCCATGTTAAATCTTCCTCCAAGAAAATGAACAATCAAAGCTTCCCTTCCAGAAAAATAAATCATCCTCTTGTCAAACATAACCTGTAAATCTGAGAAAACAAACAAGACAACCTCGCATAAAATCGGCGGTAATCTACATAAGTTACTAAATCCTAGAATACAAAGTAAGATATAATGCTTGTGGAATGAAGTTTGCAGATTTCCTGGAGATTATAAAACTTAATTATTCAACAAAAACTTTAAAACTCCGTTTGAAAAACAAAACTGGTAAAATTTCCAGATTTTTACACGTGACTCCGTCAAGAGTAAACTCGTGACGCCGTCAGAAGTGACCTGCAGAAATTCTTATGTTAAGTTTCTGGAAAATTTCTGGAAAAACTTGGTCCTACTTCCTGGAAAATCCTGTAAAACTTCATTATGACTCAATACAAGCATTTGACTCTAACAAATACGAATATACATGTTCATTTAATATTGTGGAGAATCATGATCGGTTTGTTTCTTAAAAACATATTTGGGGTTTCCCCTTACACTTATCTTTTGCACAAATACTTTTAGGTGGAGTTAAGACTAGGCCAAAACAACAAAGTAAAGTATTTCCACTTTTTAGTTTAGAAACATGATCTACCAACAATAAAAATAAAGCATGCATACGGAAGCAAATAACAAACAAAATAAAATAAAATCACACAAAGCATGGGTTGCCTCCCAAGAAGCGCTTTTCTTTATTTACGAGTATTGTAGCTAGACTCAAGGTCATGGGTTACCGTGTATTGCTTATGCTCACATAACCAAGCGTGAGCCATCTAATGGTCGCCTCATCTTTCTTATACTCATCTCCTAACTCTAGACATCCGCGATAGTATCTTTTATTCTTTTCATGAGTATACTTAAGCCCTTTTCTCTTATCATTCTCACTTAGCATTTCTATGGGCGGATACCTACTACACTTCTCCATGGAAAAATCCTTGAACCTAGGGTGTGTGCGGGGTATTTGATAGACAAAATCTTCATCCCCATCCGAGAATGTAATTAACCCTTCTATGAGTTTTTCATCGAGGTTGGTCAACCGTTTGAAAGGTCTTCCAAACACAACTTGGGTTAACTTATCATCAATAAATTCTCCTAGACTTTTCATGACCATGAACTCAACAAGATAAACCAAGCTTCCTACAAACACATGCAACGGTATTGCCCTAGCAATAATGTTTTCTCCTTTGTATTCAAACTCATCTACCATGATTTTATTATATTCATTACGCGAGATTATGTTCATCGGGAGGGATGGGTTAAGATAGGCGTTAAAGCTCTTAAATCCGATCTTACAAGGAAATTGCATGTTGAATGAACTATCACACTCAATCCTAGTTCTAGGGTCGATATACCTAAGAGGGTTTATTTCCTCTTCCATCATATTCTCATTAATCACATCACCGTCATCAAGATCCTCGTCGGAGTCTGAATAGTAAAAAGGACTAGCCCTACGGTCATCATCATGATCAGACTCCTCTAACTCAGAATTATTGTCAAAGTGGTGGTTGGGCGAGAGGTTAGGCGGGTTCTCATTCTCAACTAAAGGGAGTGGGGCGGGCATTTGGAAAATCCTACGACGAAAAACACTAATAACAGGAATCAAACAATCAATGTTATTGTTATCCATTGAAATAGTTTACGAACAAAGGAAACAAAGAAATAAGATAGACTAAAGAGAACCTAAAAATAAAAATAAAATCTTACTAGAAAGAAATCTAGCAAGTAGGCCTAATAAAAAGAGATTCTAACCTAGACAATAACTATTCCCCGGGCTGCGGCATCAAAAACTTGATGCGTGGGAATTGCACCAGGCTTTACCTCTCAAGGGATCTTGAGAATCTTACAACCCCTGATGAGGCGAAAAATGATCCGTTTTTAGGGGGTCATTTAAGCCCGAATCCGACTTTATTTGATCAAATATTGCCCTAAATCGTTCCTTTTGTGATTTTAGGTACTTGGAGAGTGAATTCTGGAAAAGAAGCCATTTTGGACGTATTTGGAGCATAAAAGTGAAGAAAACGGCAAAGTCTCAAATTTCTATGCTGGAACAGTGCATGAAGGCGTCACAGATTGCTCTTGACGGCGTCAAGACCCAAAGAATAAAATACCGTGGTAGCTGACGGCGTCACATAGGCCGTCATAAGTAGATCAAGGCCGTCCGAGGAAGTATTTGGCGGCGAGATGACGGCGTCACACCATTGCTCTTGACGCCGTCACCTCGGTTTTCCTATATATAGTTTTCTAGTTTTTTCATTAAAAAGGGGAGAAGTTTTGGTGAAACCCTAAAGACGAATTTGGTGCATCTTTTACAGGTTTTTCAAGGGTTCCAAACCCTTGATACCTTGCATTGTAATTGAGATAAGTGTTCTTCTAATTCAATCAATATGTCTATGTGTTGGTTGTCTATATCTTGTTCTTGTCTCAATTCCATTATGCTACGCTAGATCTCTTTTGTGTTTGCTTAGATCTAATGAAACCTAGATGTTGATTATGTGTTGATTACTTGTTTATTCTTGTCTTGGATGAATGATTTTATATGTTAGGCTTAAGAAAACTGGCAGATCTCCAAATGGTAACATGCTTGAACGTCTTGAGAAACATGAACCGAGGCGTACTAGGTCTTTATTGGTTGTATTTAATGCATGAGCCACTGTTTACAATCCCTATAGTTGTGCTGGGTCATGGTGTAGGAGGAGATAAGAGCTCATAGAATTGGGGAGTTATGTATGCCACCCCATGAATGGTATTAAGGAATACAATCCGTCATCCATACAATTATAACAAGTAATTAACGTGTAAAAGATATCTAGGGAGTAGTGAAGTCTAAGTAAACACAATTTCTCCAATTACTGCTCACAACCTTAGTATAATTTAGTTTAATTTCATTTTTAGTATTTTATTTTGATTACATATTAGTTTTGGGTTAGTTGACTAGCAACTAATTCCGCCCACTCTTCCAAAACCCGAGATTTTACTTGCTTTCATAAAAATACAAAAATACAAAAATAATCATCCCTCACCTTTAGAACTAGTAATTAGGTTTTCTAATCCTAGCGACACTATTCCTAAGCTGAACGATCAATCCCCCGGTACTTGTCACTATACTATACTACAACGATCATGTACACTGCCTGGTGGGGGTTGTAAGCTTCTCGAGATCCCTCGAGAGGTAAAGCCTGTTGCGATTCCCACGCATCAAGTTTTTGGCGCCGCAGCCCGGGGAATAGTTATTGTCTAGGTTAGGATTTCTTTTTATTAGGTCTACTTGCTAGATTCCTTTTTAGTAAGATTTTATTTTTATTTTTAGGTCTTCTTTAGTCTATCTTATTTCTTCGTGCCTTTGTTCGTAACTCTTTACCATCCGACATCTTGGAAGGTGGTAACATCTTTGAACCCGTCATCCCACCACAACAAAACCCACCATTAGAACCCCTTAGGCCCCGAACCTTAGGAGAGTATTCCCGACCTAGCCACCAAGGCTACCGAAACACCATTGAGCTCATCGGAGACAATGTGACCCCTTTGCGATCCGACACCATCCGGTTGGTGCAAAGCGGATGTGCATTCCATGGACTTCGTTCCGAAGATCCAAACCAACACCTTAAGGACTTTCTCAAAATCGTAGATTCCATAGACCTAGGTGTTGAAACTAGAGAGACTACCCGTTTACGCCTATTCCAATTCTCTCTACGGGATCAAGCTAGTCAATGGCTTGAGCGTTTACCCGCGGGATCCATCACCACATGGGATGATCTCACCACTCGTTTCCTTGCTCAATTTTTCCCACCGGGGAGAACTACTAAGCTTAGGAATGACATCTTGATGTTCCAACAACGTCAAAATGAATCTCTTTATGAAGCATGGACTCGTTTCAAGGACTTACTCCAAAAAGTCCCTCATCATGGCATAGATCTTTGGCTCCAAGTCCAAATCTTCTATGACCATATCGACATCTCCACGAGGCGAACCATTGACCAATCGGCCGGTGGTAAGCTACGTGACCTTAGTGCGGAACAATCATGGGAACTCATAGAAGATCTTGCTCTCTATGACAACGAAAGTTGGAATGACCCCCGTGATTTGAACAAAACGGTCAAGGCAATATCTTTGCCTTCGAACAATTCTAGCACTCCCGACCGTAGGATCATGGAACTTGAGGACCAAGTCAAGTTTCTCATGAAATCTTACGAAGCTCCGAAGCATTCAAGCCAAGTGAACAAAATCACTTCTTCATGCGAATTATGTAGTGGTCCCCATGACATTCGTGATTGTGTGGAACTCCCCGGAATAGCTTTTGCGGACTACGCATCCACGCGTACCGACGAAGCGGGAGATAAGTGGTACACTTTCAAGCCCGAGCCAAACACATACGGTGATTCATACAACCCCTCTTGGAAAAATCACCCAAACCTTAGGTGGAAACAAAATCAACCCAATTCTTCCAATCCGCCTAATCGTTATCAACCAAACGGTCCACCATCCAACCGTACTTTCAACAACAATCCTTCTAACAACTATGGTAGTACCAACAATCTTGAAGGATTAATGTCAAAGTTCATGGCATCTCAAGAAGCCCGCATAGCTAGGTTCGAAAATGAATTCAACCAACAACAAACGGAGCAACAAGATTGACAACTTGTTGAAAGCCCTCAACAACCAAACATTAATCACACCTGGGAAGGACACTAGGGACACCAATAGTGGAATCCAAATTAAGGACCCCTCATCATCCAAACATGTCCACTTTGTCAATGTTGTCACCATTAAGCCGATAGATAAGGAGATAGAGGAGAGTGACAAGGATGAAGTTAGAGTAGAAGCCGATAGTAAGGATGAGAGTAGGGAAGTTGAGGTTAATAAGGATGAGGAATTAGAGGAGTTAGAACCTATAGAGCAATACTTTGATAAGTTGCAAACTAAGGAAGAACGGGAATACCATAAGGATTTATTCGATAGTCCCGAGAAAACATATATCTTTGGCGACCCCCTGATCAAAATGGGAGACCCCTCTAACATTAACATCCCATGTAATATCGGGCACATGCATATATGGAAAGCTTACATCGACCTTAGATCCCCCGTGAACATTATGACTAGGACCTATTACAACTGGGTGATGAAGAAGCAACTCAATTTTAGGATGATGCCCGGTAAAAATTGGATAAGTAATTTTGCAGGAAGAGTTAAGGGAGTACATGTGATTATAGGGAATCTCACCTATGAGATTCATTTTATGATAGTGGAAGACAATCGTCCGGTGATAGATGCTTGCCTAAGCCAAATAATATTCGGGAAACCATTTGTTGAGGCCACTAGGATGAGTTATGATCCGACTTTAGGGATAGTTAGGTTCAAGAAAGAGAATGATGAGGTTGCTTATCAAATGCCCTACAAGATCGAACAATACCGCCTTCTCTCTAATTTCGAAAAGGAACATAAGCAAGCGGCTTATTATAGGAATGAGGAGGATAGACGTAGAGGAGTAGAGTATGTTAGAAATAGGATGCTTGGTTTCTACAAAGAGTGCTTGCAACTAGGTCCGGAATACAAAACTGGTTTAGAAGACGACCTAGAGAGTGGAACCAATGATGAGATCACGTGATAGCCCATGACTTTGAGTCTAGCTACAAGACTCGTTAATAAAGAAAAGCGCTTCTTGGGAGGCAACCCATGCTTCGTGTGATTTTATTTGTTTGATTGTTATTTGCTTCCGTATGCATGTTTTATTTTTATTGTTGGTTGATCATGTTTCTCAATTGAAATGTGGAAATACTTTACTATGTTGTTTGGCCTAGTCTTAACTTCAACCTAAAAGTATTTTTGCAAAAGATAAGGGTAAGGGGAAACCCCAAATATGTTTTTTTAGAAACAAACCGATCATGATTCTCCACAATATTAAATGAACATGTATATTCGTATTTGTTAGAGTCAAATGCTTGTATTGAGTCATAATGAAGTTTTGCAGGATTTTCCAGGAAGTAGGACCAAGTTTTTCCAGAAATTTTCCGAAAACTTAACATAAGAATTTCTGCAGGTCCATTCTGACGGCGTCAGAGTATTACTCTTGACGGCGTCTGGAGTTAAAATCTGGAAATTTTACCGGTTTTGTTTTTCTAACGGAGTCTTATGGTTTTTGTGAATTATTAAGTTTTATAATCTCCAGGAAATCTGCAAACTTCATTCCACAAGCATTATATTTTACTTTGTTTTCTAGGATTAGTAACTTATATAGGATGCCGCCGATTTTATGCGAGGTTGTCTTGTCTATTGTTGTCAGGATTTACAGGTTATGTATGACAAGAAGATGATTTATATTCTGGAAGGGAAGCTTTGATTGTTCATTTTCTTGGAGGAAGATCTAACCTGGCCAACCTATAATCCATACCGAGCGAATCAGGGGAGTATTTGATTTCATTCTCTTTACTTTTTCACTTTTACATTCTTTACTTGAACATTGGGGACAATGTTCATCGTAAGTGTAAGGGGAGGGTAAAAAGATGATACCTTACATATGCACTTTCGCTTGAGTTTATTTTGTTTGATAGTAGATGTGTAATAAAACTATGAGAAATACTTGTTAGTGTAATTTTAGCGCCAAATTTAAAAATTTTTACAACATTTAGGAGTGAAACTTTAGCCATAGCAAGCGTCTCATGGATAGGAGGTTGTATGACTAGCACATAACCGTATATTCAGAAAAATTTTCCACCCAAAAATGTGAGGTTCGCCTTTAGATTTGATAGGAAAAGCATTTACTATTAGTGCTTATGAGTGTACCGGTAGCATTTAGATTCTAGAACTTGCGTTAGTGATGTATCCCGAGACCGCTAGTGAGACTACATTCGTGTGGTAGGATTTACTACATGATAAGAGGCATTAGGATCACCCTTGTGTTAAACCCGTATCATAATTACTTGACCATTTAAGTCATATTACTTGGCTAGTTAAGTCAACTAATTTTTCCCACACCCTTAGCGTTGTACTCATTTTTAGTACACGAAACCCCTAGTACACCCCTCCGAGCCTATCTTTTCGTTTCTAACTTTAAGCATCTTACTTAAAGGAAGAATTTGTTACACCCCACTTAAATGTACAACCAAATCATCTTAGCCTTCCGTGTATGCGCTCATTTTTAGTGCATTATTGTTATTTGTTAAACCCTAAGTTAACTTTCTAATTGATTACATGGTTGCTAAGTCGAGTCATATCCTTGTACATATTGTTTTGGGACGATTGGGACTCATGGGTAAGTACTTATTTTATAGAGTAATGGGGAAGAACATCATTTTATTACCCCCATATGTACGTTAATCTTAAAAGTACTCCAAGTGTTTTGATTTTCTTAATTCGAATCATTAGAATAGTTAAATGTAAAGTATGTAAAGATTCAAGTGTAAGGGGAACGTTCATACCCCTATAATGTATTATTTTGGATGGTAGGGTAAGAGTGAGTGCAAAAAAAAAAAAAAAAAAAAAAAAAAAATCGAAAAAATCAAGAAAAAGAAAAAAAATATAGAAAAAGAAAAAGAGGAAAAAAACATACGGACTACCATCCCGTTTCTTTCTATATTCATTTTATTTTTTTGTTATTTCTCATTTATTAGCTTAAGTCGAGTCTAGTCTTGGCTTAGTAACGCCATCTTGTACATATAATTAACCAAGATTGTTAACTCGCCACCAGTAAAACTTCCTTTATCCAACAAAACCGTGTAATTCATATCCCTATACCTAACGTTACAACCCTTTAAAAGACCTCTTTGAAAGTTTATTCTAGGTGCTTACGCCATGTGGTGGAGGTTTGATCCTTTCCCAAGCCTATGGTAATCTATTTTGCTATGACAGGTAGTGAGAGATATCTTCCATTTCCATAATGTTATATTACTTTATTACACCCGAGAGATGTGAGTATCTAAACACTATTTGTGAGGTGCTTGTGTACGACCTCCGTGCTTGTCTATTGGTCTTTAGTGGAACGATTATTTGTTGTAATTACTTTTATATTAGTGTTAAATGACCCCTAACTTGTCTTTTGAGTAGAATAAAAGCTCATTTGCTTGAGGACAAGCAAATCTCAAGTGTAAGGGTATATGATGAGGCGAAAAATGATCCGTTTTTAGGGGGTCATTTAAGCCCGAATCCGACTTTAATTGATCAAATATTGCCCTAAATCGTTCCTTTTGTGATTTTAGGTACTTGGAGAGTGAATTCTGGAAAAGAAGCCATTTTGGACGTATTTGGAGCATAAAAGTGAAGAAAACGGCAAAGTCTCAAATTTCTATGCTGGAACAATGCATGAAGGCGTCACAGATTGCTCTTGACGGCGTCAAGACCCAAAGAATAAAATACCGTGGTAGCTGACGGCGTCACATAGGCCGTCATAAGTAGATCAAGGCCGTCCGAGGAAGTATTTGGCGGCGAGATGACGGCGTCACACCATTGCTCTTGACGCCGTCACCTCGGTTTTCCTATATATAGTTTTCTAGTTTTTTCATTAAAAAGGGGAGAAGTTTTGGTGAAACCCTAAAGACGAATTTGGTGCATCTTTTACAGGTTTTTCAAGGGTTCCAAACCCTTGATACCTTGCATTGTAATTGAGATAAGTGTTCTTCTAATTCAATCAATATGTCTATGTGTTGGTTGTCTATATCTTGTTCTTGTCTCAATTCCATTATGCTAGGCTAGATCTCTTTTGTGTTTGCTTAGATCTAATGAAACCTAGATGTTGATTATGTGTTGATTTCTTGTTTATTCTTGTCTTGGATGAATGATTTTATATGTTAGGCTTAAGAAAACTGGCAGATCTCCAAATGGTAACATGCTTGAACGTCTTAAGAAACATGAACCGAGGCGTACTAGGTCTTTATTGGTTGTATTTAATGCATGAGCCACTGTTTACAATCCCTATAGTTGTGCTGGGTCATGGTGTAGGAGGAGATAAGAGCTCATAGAATTGGGGAGTTATGTATGTCACCCCATGAATGGTATTAAGGAATACAATCCGTCATCCATACAATTATAACAAGTAATTAACGTGTAAAAGATATCTAGGGAGTAGTGAAGTCTAAGTAAACACAATTTCTCCAATTACTGCTCACAACCTTAGTATAATTTAGTTTAATTTCATTTTTAGTATTTTATTTTGATTACATATTAGTTTTGGGTTAGTTGACTAGCAACTAATTCCGCCCACTCTTCCAAAACCCGAGATTTTACTTGCTTTCATAAAAATACAAAAATACAAAAATAATCATCCCTCACCTTTAGAACTAGTAATTAGGTTTTCTAATCCTAGCGACACTATTCCTAAGCTGAACGATCAATCCCCCGGTACTTGTCACTATACTATACTACAACGATCATGTACACTGCCTGGTGGGGGTTGTAAGCTTCTCGAGATCCCTCGAGAGGTAAAGCCTGTTGCGATTCCCACGCATCAACCCCCACCAGGCAGTGTACCTGATCGTTGTAGTATAGTATAGTGACAAGTACCGGGGAATTGATCGTTCAGCTAGGAATAGTGTCGCTAGGATTAGAAAACCTAAATACTAGTTCTAAAGATGAATGATGATTATTTTTGTATTTTTATATTTTTTTAGAAAGCAAGTAAAAATCTCGGGTTTTGAAGTATTTGGGCGGAATTAGTTGCTAGTCAACTAACCCAATACTAAAGATGCAATCAAAATAAAATACTAGAAATGAAAATAAACTATATTAAACTAGTGAGCAATAAGTGGAGAAATGTGTTTACTTAGATTTCACTACTCCCTAGATATCTTTTACACGTTAATTACTTGTTATAGTTGCGTGGATGACGGATTGTATTCCTTAATACCATTCATGGGGTGGCGTACTTAACTCCCCAATCCTATGAGTGCCTACTTCACTCCTATGTCGAGCCGGCTAAGAAGCTCCTAACATGGGATCATTAGAATTTACTCATGCGTTAAATACAACCAATAAAACCTAGTACACATCAGTTCATGTTTCCTAAGACGTTCAAGCATGTTACCATTTGGAGATCTGCCAGTTTTCTTAAGCCTAACATTATGAATGAAAATTAGAAAACTATATATAGAAAACTGAGGCTGACGGCGTCAAGAACAAAGAGGTGACGCCGTCATCTCGCCGCCAAAAGAATCCTCGGACTGCCTTGATCTACATCTGACGTCGTCATGTATTAAATTTTTTCAGGCCGTCACGTATTTAACTCTTGACGCTCTTCCTTGTGACGCCTTCATTTCTGTACTGGGCCGTTATGCAATTTACTCTTGACGCCGTCAGGATGGTACTCTTGACGCCGTCACATACTGTTCTCAGCTTGGAAAATTAAGTCTTTGGCGTTTTCTTCACTTTTATGCTCCAAAAACGTCCGAATTGCTTCCTTTTCCAGATTTCACTCCCAAAGTACCTAAAATCACAAAAGGAATGATTTAGGGCAATATTTGATCAAATAAATTCAATTCCGGGCTTAAATGACCCCCTAAAAGTGGTTCATTTTTTGCCTCATCACATGACAATTAGAATGGATGCTCAGTACAAAGAAATGAAAGAAAAACGTGAAACTTGTAATCATTGTGGCGGAAACCATTCAACTGCAAATTGCAGTGATGACAATACACCTATGTCACGTGAACATGAAGCCAAATTCATGAATACATGTCGACGTACTCGTTTTTACGATAACTATCGTGATCGCAAGCTTAAGATCTTATAAGATCCCAATCTTGACCATAGAATCTTAAGAGATCTAATCCGATCTTGCAAAGGTTGAAGTACCAAGAAAATCATATTCGACTCAGTTAACTCTAATCAGTGAAAATGAGGAGACAGAAGAAGTATCCAGATCTGAAGATGGAGGCCTTCTGAAGCCCCAAAATTTTACTTTGACAGTACTACATGTAATAAGTTTGTAAAATAAAGATCCCATAGATTTATCAACATTCTTTTTGAATATTGTTTGATTTATACGACTTTTTTCACGGTCTATTAATATAAGGTTGATATTTATTAAAAATGCAACTTATCTTAGAGTTCTTATATTTTCTTAGTAAAATCAAAAGTGAAAATATAGCGCTTAACTAAAAACATTTGCCATAACAGAAAATGACACATATGGTATTCCACGTAGGCATTAATTTGCCATTTTCTATTTACCACATATGAGAATTTTGAAGACAATTATAGTCACTAATTAGAGAGTGCAACAACTTTTGTTTCTCCATATAACAATCTACAGACCAATTTGTTAAGTGTAGAAAAGGTTGGTTGAACATTTAATTGACATTCTTTCCTTTTTTCTATAATTTCTGCAGAATGCGGGTATAGAATTCTTCTACTCTGTGGACAAAATAAAAGGCGTCGATGGAAAGGATTGTGTAGTACTCACTTTTGATGGCAAGTACTTGCCACAAAATGACCATGTAAGTCCCTTCACCAATATTAACGCCTTTTGTCATTAATATGGAGATACTTGTTGTTTACTATGCGTGATAGGCGGGTCACAAATTCTTATTAATTGCTCTAACATTGGAAATGGGTCAAAATGGTCTTTTCTATCTTTTAAACCCTGTAAACATATTAGTATTTCTTAAAATTTTGTAGAAGATGGAACACATGATTTCAATATTGACGTTGCGGGATGGTTAAAAAAGAAAAAGACCACCACAATTATACCTCTTTTGAAGTGTGTTTATGTATCCAGTGTAGATGCAAATTTGCAACGCGTGTTTGCAGCAAAGCGCGATGCCTACAATCCTCGTGCAAACCAAAATGTAAAAAAAAAAAATCAAATTTGTAATCATATTAAAAATTATGATACCTTACGATATTCAATGCATCCTAACATCTTAAATGGTTTAGCATAGCAATTAAGACTATGTTTAACAATTCATATTCCTCATATTGAAAAAAGCTGAATACGATTTAATCTTCTAAGTTTTGGTCAACTTATGGTTTAACCTTTTAACCTTTTTAGACAATGGTTTTATCTTTAATTTTGTCAATTTCTTGAAAAATAACCATTATAACCCTCACACTTATGTATTTTTTACTTGCTACCGATTATAAATATTATAATACATTTTCTCTTCCTTTCTGTGTCCTTTGAATTAAAATACTCTTTTAACCATTACATATAAAATATAATGGTTTAATCACATTTACAGTAAATATTGGCATAATTTTAAATAATGGTTTGATCACATTTACATAAAGCAAATAGGTTTTGTTTGATGATGATGCTTGAAAGAAATAAAAGCATTCAATGAATTTTTAGCAAACTTCTAACAATCCATATGATCAGAAATTTATATCATACCAACACAAAATAAATAATAATAGACTAGTGAGTATAATGCTATACTTACAACGAGCCTTCATTTTACCAGATTTATTTGTAGATGATCAAATAAGGTTCATAAAGTTAAGGTTTCATTGAAGCGGAGTTGGGTAATTAAAGGGTCGTGATGATGTAGTTGTAAATAAGCATGGGTATAATTTTTATATTTTGTATTTTACTCCAAGGAACACAGAAGAAGAAAAAAAAGTATTGTAAATTTATAATAATCGGTAGCAAGTAAAATTATATGTATATGTTTGAAAGTTACAATGGCTATTTTAACAAGTCAACAAAAGTTAAGAATAAAAATTACTTTAAAAAGTTAGAAAGTTAGAGGGTTAAACTATAACTTCACCAAAACTTAGATATTTAAACCATTATTTATCCTTGAAAAAAAAAGCTATCCAACCCGGCTATTTTTACTTTCATAAAAAATACTCATTATGATGCTATCAAATTAATCATACCCACCTGTTTTGCTTACTCTATTATGGCCTTATGGGTATGTTTTGGCAAAATGGTCTAAAGCCGTGATTGGAGCTGGAGCTGGAGCTTATATTTTTATAAAGTTGTTTGACTAATTTGTCTGAGCTGAAGCTTATTAATGTAAATCTCAAAAAAATATATCAAATTAAATTCAGATATATTTTTAGCTTTTACATGATAATCCATCATATTTTGAAGAGTATTTAAGTATTTGACTAGCTATAAGCCCCAATAAGCCCATTTCAATGGGCTTGGGCTTATGGAGGCTTACAGCTTATACAAACTTCAATAAGCCTGTGTGACAAACAAAACTTATATTATAAGCTAGCTTATTTTAAAAGCTTAAGCTCCTATAAGTCATTATAAGCCTCGCACCAAACACATCCTATATACATATACGATTGCTTTTGACATGAGCAATCTTTTCTCGAGTTTATTGGGTAAAAGAAACCGGTGACCAATAAGCTTGGTCTAACATGTAAATTAAAATGGTCAAATTTCTTATCTTAAATTATCAATCATCCGATTTAAATCACCAATTAGTCACCATTTAAAATCAACTATATCGAAACAAGTATATTTCTTCTCATATTTATTTGCCATTATTAGTTATTGTTATCTCTTTGCTTCATTTTGCCTTAGTTTCCATTTTAAAGTAATCAAAAACCCAAAAATCAAAGATAACTAAGCATAAAACAGAAAACCAAAATGAGTTTCTCAAATTCACCATTCCTTGTAGGGCTGAGCATCGGGTTGGATCCCGACCCGACACGACTAATCCCGATCCTGAAAGTCACATAAATCGTAAACCGAATACCGACCCGAAAGTGGTCGGTTTTTTGGCCCGTCCCGTCCCATCCCGACACGTCCCGAAAATAGTCGGTTTTTGCTTGTATTTTGTCGGTTTTTGGCCCGTCTCGAATCCCGAAAATGCTAAAAATCCATCCCGACTCCCGACCCGAGAAGCTATTATTCGGTTTCGGGACTATCGGTTTATGTCGGGATCGGGTCGGTTGTCGGGACTTGGGCGGTTTTGCTCACCTCTAATTCCTTGAACGACACCTGGGAGATCTATACTTATCATTATACTTAGGTATTTTGATTTGTATCCGTATCTTTCCCTCTTCCTTACAAATAATTTTTGATATCCACCAAACCAAAATGACTTTTATCAAGCAAGTAACTTCCAAATACCATAAACCTATTTCATTCTCTCAAAATTCATTGTCTTTTTCTTTCAAAATTCACATCGGCTGTTCATTAGATTGAACCATACTACATATACTACTCCCACAGTAATTAGTTTAGAGGTCATGATCAAATTCATGTATTTTTCTAAGTGACTATTAAATTATAGAAGGAATTGCATATATATATCCTATAAAGGTGAATAATTGCATATATATTTTTTGTACAAGTTTTTGATGCACTTGCTACAATGATTTTTAAGCATGCAAATTGTGGAAAACAATACAAAGATCAAAGTAAAACAGGTTTAGAACAAATTGTGATTTCATAAAACCAACCTCCCCAACTATTTTATACACAACATTCGCCTATTGCTTCAAATACAATAGTAGGTTTTGAGTTCAAATACAATACAAGAAAGAATACGATTACAGGTTTTGAGTTCAAAGATGCTATCTCAACACAGAGAAGAGAAAACGAGAGCAATGAGAGAGAAGAAATCTAAACTACAATGAAGAGAATGAGACTTTATATAGCTAAACTTCTAGGGTTCCTAGCTTGACTCCTTTAGTCCATATCTTCCAACTTATGTCATATACAACCCCTGCAATAACAAACACAAACAAACTACATCCAAAATATAATAAAGTAAATAATATTTGATGCCTGTTAGTCCCTGAACTTAACAACTGTTCCACTAACAGTCCAAATCACAAAGTTGAGATTATTCTTTTGAACACAAATGATATATTTGCAGTTTTGCATCTTTAGAGAGATATATATGCAAATGCCCCAATTTTAATATGTAATAGTGCTTTTATGAACATTGAGGGACATAACTCACAATTTCATTTCTAACAAGGTATTTTTTTTTTTAATTTTTTTTAAAAGAATAAGTTAAAAATATAAAGCGTCTCATTTTTCAGACATATGACATAAGTCAGAACAACTATAGTGTAATTGTATTTGTAATAACATCAATCATGTGATGAAATAGATCCATTCCAAATGCATAAACAACATTTTAATGGAACGTCAGTTTAAAATAGGTAAAACGTTATTGTACTTTCATACTTTTTATTAAATTTTGAATGAAAGAAATATATTAAATCGTTTAACTTTGCTTTCTGTTCAATCAAGGAATGGAATAAAACACACCGCTATGTTGAGAAGCAAATTAAGTGTGACTTTTAAAGGAATGATGTTTTGTATCGAATGTTATATTCCTTTCGCGTAACCAAACACATTATATTTCAAACTTTTTAGAATTACATTTTGAATAAAAGAAATACTCCCTTCGTCCCAAATTTATTGTCCACTATTGACTTTTTTAGTCTTTATTCTTCAACTCTGACTTTAAATATTTTTGTGGGTGTTATATAATATTTGATGCAAAATATATAAATGGATTGGGTTTTAAGTGTACTTTTCAATGGTATAATTTTTTCATCAATTCTTATATATATATATATATATATATATATATATATATATATATATATATATATATATATATATATATATATATATATATATATATATATATATGGTTAAAGTTGAACAAGGGAGTATACTATACCATTTAAGTCGGTTAATTTTGCTTTGAGTTCAATAAAAGAATGGAATAAAACACACCTCATGTTGAGAAGCAAAGTGTGACTTTTAAAGGAATGAAGTTTTGTATCGAATGCTATATTCCTTTTGTGTAACCAGCATATTATAATGATGCTTCAAATAGTATTATGTTTCATTCCTCTGACGTAATAGTATAATTAATAGCTTATCATTTTTCTATCAAAATATGTGAAAATCACATTTTCACCTCTCTTACATATCCATTTTCTCAACTTTTTACACCATTATCGAAAATAATTGACAATCACCGAAAACCGTCATGTATCATTACCAAATCTCAAGAAAATTAAAAACCATTTTAAACTATCTAGTCCCACCGCTTTGCGTGGGTACAACGCTATATTTTTAAGTCTAAAAATGATTATTTAAAGATGATCAAATTATTTAATGATTAAAAACATAAAACTTTGCTTGTCATATATATTTTTTTTGGTAAATATTGATTTCCGACTCGACATTGTGAGCCAACTAATGCTACGGCTACTACTTTTTGGATAGCTGGTCATAAAATTTAGTTACACAAGTAACTGAGATTATGATGATATAATACAAGGTCCAATGCATGTCCTATCATATACAGAGAATCTGATTTATGAATGTGAAAAAAATAACATATTTCAGTCTTCTTTTTCCTTTCTTAATGGCCTTTCAAAATTTATATCTGCTGATCATGGGATGGAAGTCATTGAACCATACATAGTATTACATACCGTCTACTCCCACATTAAATAATTTGGAAGTCATAATCAAATAATTCATATATTTTTCTATGTGACTAGTAATTTATAACATGTAATAGTTTTTGAGTAAAGATAACTTTTTTTACATACCAAGGGACTAATCTCCACCCTCCATCTTCCCTCCATCTTTATTTGATCTAATTGATGAATCCCAACAATTTAAAAAACCCAACTTCATCCTTTTTTTTCAAATATTAATATCTTTCAAACCGTTAATCGTTAAGCGAAAAAAAGTATACCGTTACGACGAGCATTTAATTATCTTTCTATAGATAGGCTAATTGATATATTTTCGACAAAAAAAATTTTTTTCGTTTTTTTCACGTTTTTTTTTCGTGGCCGAAAAAATCATATACGATATTACATATAATATCATATATGATATTACATATCATATATGATATGTAATATCATATATGATATTATATGTAAAATCATATATGATATTGCATATCAATGATATGCAATATCATATATGATTTTACATGTAATATCATATATGATACTCCCTCCGTCTCAAATTAATTGTCATGAGAGAGAAATTTCAAAGTTTAATAAAAATGGGCCCTCTATAAATCTCAACCACTAAATGAGAATATACCCTAAAAATATTCTCTAGTTTTTACTTAAAAAGGAAAGTGGACAATTTTTTTGAGACATCCCAAAAAGGAAATGTGGACAATAAATTTGAGACGGAGGGAGTATCATATATGATATTACATGTAAAATCATATATGATATTGCATATCATATATGATATGCAATATCATATATGATTTTTTTTTCGGCCAGAAAAAAAAAACGTGAAAAAAACGATTTTTTTTTCTCGAAAGTATATCAAAGTGCCCGTCTATAGAAAGATAATTAAATGCCCGTCGCGATGGTGTAATTATTTTTGCTTAACGATTAACGGTTTAAGAGATATTTAAATTATAAAAAATGGGTGAAATAATAAAATCCTTTTAATCTCAACCATTGATTTCCTTTTTAGATGGATGGTGGGGATGAGTCCCTTGGTATGTGAGGAATGTTTGGTTTGTAATATAACTCGACTCATAGTTTTTCTATGAACATCGAGGGGCATTACACCCAATTTTATTTTTAAACTACGTATTTTTTTCTTCAATATCAAGTTGAAAATAGAAAGTGTAGCATATTTTATGTAAACAGGTCATAACATCTATAGCATAACTGTAATTCTGTAAATGTAACAACATCAATTATGGGATGTAATCGTACATCCATTCTAAATGCATAGACAATATTTTATTCGAACATCACTTTAAAATAGCTAGGTAAAACTCTATTATACTTTCATACTTTTTAGTTACAAATTTATATTAAAAAAATTATATTTTACCCATTAAAGTCAGTTAATTTTGCTTTCACTTCAATCAAGGAATGAAATAAAACAAACCTACCTCATGTTGAGAAGAAGTAAAATGTGACTTTTAAAAGAATGAAGTTTTGTATCAAATGCTATATTCTTTTCGTGTAACCAAACATGTTCTGTTTCATTCATCTATAAAGGTGCACTTCACTCTTATCTTCGTTACAGCCAAATTAAAACATCAGTCCGTTTAGAATTTTATAGGCGTATCCAACTGGTATGTCTCTCTATTTTTCTTAAAAATTTTTATGCATCTTATGCTTGTTATGCATTGATAAGTTGTAATGTGAATATAACTATGATAGAATATCTCATTTGAGTATGCAAATCACAGATATATGCACATTGCAATGTGTGAATATATATACTCCTGGATATATTTATCTCTTTAGCTTAAACTAAACACATTTGTTACATCAGTGTAGTTGCAATGGAGGAGCTAAAGCACTTTACTCACGATCATCCGCTCAGCCTTGTGTATCTTAACCCGGACCGCAAAAGTAAAAACATTGAAGAGGAAGAGGAGGAGGAAGATGGAGATGAAGATGATTTTTACGAGGAAGAAAAGCATGCTGGCCAATGCAACATGTGTAAGGAACAAATCTATTCATTTCATTTGTGTTACTACGAGTGCAAGTCTTGTCACTACTCGTTGCACAAATTTTGTGCTGAACTACCTGAAATACAAAACAATCACCCTTTACATCCAAGCCACAATCTTACCTTATCGGAGGGAAATCGACGCGTTAGATTTAATTGGGAGGCTGATGAATGGATGTGTCATGTATGTAAATATAAGTGGAAAAGTTTCTTTAATTACAATTGTTCTACCTGCAATCTTAGCATCGACATAATATGTGCAACTATCTCTAAACAAAAGATAAACCACCCTAGTCACCCTGATCACCAACTAGAACGTATGTTCGGCCGCATAGTATCCGTATGTGTTGCTTGCGGTGAAAAACATGATGGGCACTTCTTTCAGTGTACCATTTGTCCTACGTATAGGATCCACGTGGACTGTGCTTTGCTCCCAGCCAAGTTACTTATCCAACATCGTACAAATGAGACTTTCACTCATTCCCATCCACTTACCCTTGCCTATTCATTTTCCTTTTCTGAGCAAAGGGCTAGATTTGATCCTGTATGCAGAGTGTGTGGTGACGTCTTCTATGAAGATTTGTGGATTTACAAATGTGATAAATGTCGCTATTATGTTCATGTTCACTGTGCAACTTCAAAAAGGGATGCGTTTGTGTCCATCCTCCAGAAAACAAGTGAGCTATCTCAATCTTCTTCTTTTTCTGTTAACTAGTTTGTGAGCAAATAAACTTAATTATTTTACTTTTAAATATGTCATTCCTCAGGCCTTGGCAAAACTTTCAAAAACTACAAAGATGATGAACATCCGAATCTGCTCCACTGTCCGTTTTCTGATGAAGGTGACAACCTTTTGAAGCACCTCTTTTTCAATCAAACGGATGATATTGTCAAGCACGATGAAATGCTCAACCATTCTAGTCATCAACACCCGCTGATTCTTTTCGACACCCAAACGTCACTGGCTAACGAAGTGGTCTCTCTTCATGATCCGATGAAGAAAATCCAAGTATTATGTGACGGGTGTGTGAAACCAATCACAACAGTACCATTTTACAAGTGCTCCCAATCTAATCAACATTGTGATTTTATTCTTCATGAGTGGTGCGCCAAGCTACCACCTGAAGTGAAAGACTACGCGGGCCATCCTAATCATAAGCTTGTTTTCCTGCCAAAAGTCCCTCGTAAGTTACTGGGTGTGTTCTTCTGTCGAATTTGCGAGTTACATTCCAGTGGTTTCGCGTATGGATGCATCATGTGTAGATATTATATATGTATTAATTGTGCATTCATACCTGAAGAAATCACGCATGAAGCTCATCCAGGTCATCTTCTCTCAAAAACAAATCCTTCACTTAAGTTAAGAAAAAAGTATTGCAAAGCATGTGGATATTCAATGGAGAAGGTTCCGGGATACCATTGTCCCTCTTGTGACATCTACATTCATGCTAGGTGTGCATTGTTATTGCCTAAAGTGATAAGACACAAGTATGATAAGCATCATCCACTGAGCCTAAGATACGAACCAGCTGAGAACCATATTAGCGAATACTTCTGTGACATTTGTGAGGATGAATTTGACCCTTGGGACTGGTTCTATCATTGCAGTACGTGTGCCGAGTCTATTTCTATGCACGCCGCTTGTGCGCCTTTAATACTTCAATGTGAGCAAGCTACATATTCCGACAATAATTACAGGGGATATATCTTTAAGTTTCTGAATGTAAAGTTTGGAAGAAGGGTGGAGATGAAAGGTCACTCACATCGTTTGGCGGCCTTTGTTCAAGGAATCCAAAGTCATGGTAACTGCATTGAATGCGGTGATAAGTTGCAGTATAGGATGATCTTTAAGTGCTTGGAGTGCGAGTTTGCATTTCATTACGATTGTGCTGATGCATATGTAGATTTAGAAGCTGAGGCCAGTTGATAATCCTTAATAGTTTGGCTTGGATCTTGAATCAGTTTGTAAATATTATTGTAATAAATAAAGTTGAAGATTCAAATTAAAGTTTTATATTGATACACAATCTTCTATTCTTTTGCTGAGGAAGATTACTTTTTTGTACGTGGCAATTGGATATGACAGACGTCATGTTTTTGTTTATTTGATTTTATAGATTTATAACTTTACTCTTAAAAATACTTAGGAAGAAGCAATTATGTTTATGAAAATATAATAATTATATATATACAAAAAAGCCTTTTTTTTTATTGGCCTCTCGTGAGGTGCATCAAGAAAAGTGTTGTTGTTGATGACACATGAAGTCGTTTTCAGGTACATTTACACTTTTTTTTTTCCTTTATTTTATGCGATGCATGGTAGGTGTTTGTTAAAATGTTTGAGTGAAACATGTGTGATTTTGCTATCAAAGTGTATATTGTTATGAATTTGCAGTGGTTCTTTCATGTTGGCTCTTCATGTGTAGTTCAAAACAAAATTGTTGTGATCAAGGTTGTGATATCTCCATTTGTTCTTATTCTTGGATTTGAGAATCGCTTGTGAAAGCAAAGCGTGATTATTGATCATATGTCTGTATTGTTATATAGTACAATGAAGTTAAATTGTCAAAATTAATCTTCTACTCGTAATAGAAAGTTTAACCATCTATTTTGTTCTCTACACCTAATGTGGTCCTTTCCTATTTTGAAGTTCTATAAATACACTATGGGTTATGTCTCACAAAGTGACCATTTGACACTAAAAACATTAATCTGTCCTTCTGGATGGGAAAATTTATGAGCATATTTTGAGGCAAGTTATATTTTGTTAGTCACAATAAATATTACTACCGGCATCTATTTCATAATTTATTTTTACCATTATAAGTTTTGAAGAGCAAACTGTTAGGTAGTCTTGACTTGGTTTCGTCTTGTGAAATAGATTTTCCGTAATTTTAAGCTGTTTTGGAGGTTATCAGTTGGTTTCAGACTTTACAAACATTACTAGAGTAGTTGATTTGCTATACGGTTCGATTTACGGTTCACATTTACAAATAGTATTAGAGTGGAGAAATTTTGCCTTTCTTTAAGGAAATTTCTTAAAGAATCATTTTCATATATAGTTGCATTTGTGTTTTCTATAAAGTAGTGACTTTGATCCATGAGAATTTGAAAGTGTTATTAACGGTTAATTGTCTACTATAGTTTTGGAGCTCACTTGAGAAGAACTCCTGGAATAATATATATACATACTTGGTATCGTTAAGCATTGTGTTAACTGAACATTACGGTTTTGTAGAAACTTTATGTTTTGTTAATGTAGACATAGATTTACTTTTTCAAGTTATTGTGAACTATACTCTTAATGAGGATATGAACTGATCCTAATGTCATTGTTATTTGTTAACATGTTAAAGTATTTTGTTGATAGGTTGAGCTTCAATTTTTTCATTTTTTTTTTCGTGCTCATGTTTCTTTCGCATAATTCAATTCAACTAGGAGAACACCAACGGCAGATAAGGTTTAGGATTTTAATGCTTGTCTTAATTAGAATATACTAAGTAAATAAAAAATATCCTGGTGTTTGGTTTCATAAAGTTTTTTTTTTTTTTTTTGGCCAGCTAACCAAGGATTATTGGACGAATATGGTCCTGAAATAGATACTAAATACTCATATAACACAAATCTTGATGTTCTCCCATTATCCTACTAACAAGGTTTATGAGAATTTATGCTTAAACACTTGCCTTTTGAAAAGAATGAGTGAGCTTGACGAAAAGCATCTCAAAGCCTAAATTGCAAGAGGAAAGCATGGAAGCCTTTGAAATTTTGATTCAAGAAGATGTTGATTTGAATCAATTTGTTAATAAGAACCATGGTTTTTGTAGTATATTTTGATAATTTATTTTTGATAAATTGCTTATATTGTTTCTTTGTGCATGATTGCGTGAATTATTTATGTTTCCTCCATTTCCCTTCCTCAATATGCAAACCTGTCGTCATCTGTTCCCGAGTATAAAACGAAAGGAAGAAAGATGGAGAGGGAAAAACGAGTGAAGTAAAGAGGAGAGGAATAAAAAAATATTTTTTTATCTTGTGTTTCCGAGTTGGAAAGAAAAGAGAAGAAGTAACAAAAAAAGAGCTTTAAAATCAACTTCACTCCATTTCATCCCAATTTGAGAAGTAAATTAGGAGAGTAATTTTGATGTAATTTACTACCCTTTACTTTCCTCTCCCTCCTAAAAAATCTCTGGAACACAAACTTTTTTTTTATTACCATCCCAAACATTTCCCTTTCACTCCAGAAATAAACTCGGGAACAGAAAAGATGTTTATGAAAGCTATGATAAAGATTTATTATGTTAATTAGGTTATGACTTACGAGTTTAGTTGGTCAATTATTTTATTCATGCCCTTCTAAGTCTAGAGTATTTACTATGGCTAAGATAGAAAAGCTTATGAAATTATGTGCGGCGTGTTTCAGTTAATTTTGATTCTATAAAGACTAAAATGCAAAAATCGTCATTGTGACATGTCCAAATTGAAGTTGTAGTCCTTACATTTTCATAAGTGCATGCGTCGTCCGTGTGGAAACCTTTGGTGTGGAAAATGAGTAAAATACCTTTGCCTTTAGTGAAACTTTGTCATTTCACTTTAAAGCATTTTAGTCATTCAGTTTAGGACAAAGACAATGTCTACACAAAATGTTTCCTACAGGGACAACCTCCGCACTTTCACAAAGGTAGAGGTTGCGCTTGCGATTTGGATACCAAAGGGACGGCTATTGCAATTTACTCTTTTGTAAATATGATATTGCAACCAATCTTAAAATGGTATCTTTGCAATATTTATGCATAAAAGGATTTTTGTTGCAATCTATGACGTTAGGACTAGACATTATTCGTATCTACTATTATTGTCTTATCGGTTATTAGAGGTCGTTATTCGTATCTACTATCTATTGGAGTCGTGCTGCTGCTGTATTTTCTAAAGGCTTGGACTATTGGAGCAATGCGGAAGGCTTGGACTATTGAAACAATGCGGAAGTTGATGTACCCTGTACATCGGACGAAGACTTTGGATAAAGGTAGATTTGATCAGCGGCGGATCCAGCATTTTAAGATGGGTGTGACACAAATTTTTGCTCGTGATAATGATGTTAACCAAGTTACTTTCATATAACAAGTTATCTATCTTACGGCGTTTGACGGCATAAAAGCGATCTTTCAAAATATTTCTATTTGTGATTTGATATAATCAACTAAGCATTAATAAAAATAATAATTGGCTACATTTAAATTGAAAGTCTTTAAACCACTGAAAAGCGTAGTTTGTTACATAAAACCTAAAAAACATTACATTAAACTCTTAAGAAAAAAAAATTATGATAATGCTCGTAATTTCCAAACAAAAGCTTATCATATTGGTGAAATTAACGTTGGGCTAAATAAGTTTTATGTCTCATCTTTGTGGACTTAACTATTGGGCTTTATATATATTGTCGTCTTTTACATATAACACAAAAACCTAAAAATAAGAAACCTGCAACTTATAGAAAAAAACCATGGCTTCCAACTTCATGTGTGGCACGTGCCACACATAGCTAGGCTTTAGATCCGCCCCTGGATTTGATGCAAATGATGTACTTAACAAGTTGTGTTAAAACATGCAATTTCCCGCTGCTGTCTGAAATGTAAATTGTTGGTTATGTGAAAATGATGAATCGTTATTGGTAGAGATAATTGTGATTTTAATGTTAGTGGCTTTGTGCATGTAAATGTGTAATTATAAAGTTAGTGTTAATGTTCACTTGGGATTCATTCTTAAGTTGAGTTGTAAATGAGCATAGTAGTGACAATCCGAAAATTATGTGTTTCTAAAGAAGTGCCGATGACAACTAAACAAGTTCATTCTACAACGAGTGGGACTCAAAATCCAATAATTAAGTCTTTTTAACTTCAAAAAATGATGTTAATTTCTCTCGATATAAGTTGGTTCCACAAGAAAACAAACCAAACTTACTCACTGTTCCAAAATAAATGTATGTTATTGTTGATACATAGTTTAATAGAAACAAATTGACATAAGTAAGCATTTCAAATGCCCTTTGGTCATCATTATCTTTTTAAAATAAGATGTTGTTGTTTTCTTCACAAGATCAATGCACTGTGAATTTGTTTTTAGCTTCACCTGTCTGGCTGTCTAGCAATGTATATGGAAGATTATCTGGTGCGTTTGGTTCACAGAATGTTTTTGAAGGAATTGTAATCTTTAGAAGGAATTGTAATTTGAATAAATTGTAATTCAAAGAATTGGAATATGTTGTAATTGTAATGTGTAGGAATTGTAATTGATGAAATCTGTCATTGTGTTTGGTTGACTCGCAACGTAATGTAATTCAGAAAAACATTAATAATAATAATAATAATAATAATAATAATAAATAAATAATAATCTTTTATATAATAAAATAAAACCCCTAGTGGGGACTTTTTCATTTCAAAAAATCAAATCATACCTTATTTAGTAATAATTAAATTAAATATTATCTTTTTTATAAAAAATATTATATTAAAAAGCTTATATATTTTCTTAATTTGCCAAATAAAGTTATAAATTCGTTTTTGTGTACGTATGATAAGAAAAACATCATAAAACTATAAGTGTCAAAAATCAAAATAAACTAAAAAGTTATAAAAGCGGATGTGATTATTGAAACTTTAGTGCCTCAAATGTTAAATTTAAGAAAAGCACTAATATAATTTCAGAAAATAAAAATAAGTAATGACTTTCCCAATTTCCTTCTTCTACCTCGTCTTTAATCCTCGATACACCAAAACCATAAATCAAAACAATTCATCCAACAACTGAAGAACCACCATGTTTTTTATTCCCGTCTTTAACCCGAACATTTGTACACTTCCATCTCCCAGTTTAGAACCCTAATTCCCATAACTCATGTCGTCAATAACCTTAATTTTAGTGTGTCTATTTGATTGTAAGATAAGTAGTTCATTGATCATTTTTTTTAAATTATATAAAAGATATTTAAATTTGACGTACAAAGATTATCATGTGGATCAAAAGTTCATAATCATGACCTCTTCACCTACTGGTATGTTTTTTCATCAACATCTTATGATTCCAATTTATTATAAATAGTAAAGTATCATTACAATTACTTATGTCACCTTCAGATCATAAGTCAAGCAAGTAATTTTTGGTTTGTTAGGATTTGTGAGTTGTTATAAGATTAGTGTTTTTTTAACATCATTGTTGCGGTTTTTTCGTTTTGGGTTTGTTTAAGTTTTATGCTTTTTTGGATTGATTTGATACAACAATATCCTTCATGTAGATATTGTGGTTATGACTCCTGTAAAACTATTTACTATGTTATATTACAATTTCATTAAATTGATTCAAAACTTTTTTGGTTGTATTTCGGGCATGAAGTTGATTCAAAACTAAGGTTCCAAAGATCAAACGTAGGTACATTATTCAGTTGATTTTATTTGTTTTGCTATATTGTGGGTCTGTGGCTATGACTTTATAGACTTCGTATCTACTTCGACTAATTATTCCGTTGGACATAGGATGTTGGGCTTAAGCGCATATATTCATTATCACGTGTTTATGGATGAATTTAGACTATATACATAATCTGATTGGTATTAATAGGAATGGAACCTTAATGTATATATATGCATTTAGCGATATATTTATATAATCTATTGGTGCTAATAGGTATAAACTGTGCATCATCTGTGTAAAATTAAGGCTACTATGTTGTAACTCTTAGAATGTGTTTAGATGGAGAACCATGTTTAAAGGGGTTTTGTATAACCATAAGATTAAAATATGTACTGCAATATATTAACCCCCTTAGTGTTTGGATTTGCTTTCACAGTCTCGCCTGTGATAACTAGATACTACTATTTGAGTTAGTTATGGTATTTTTTAATTAATTAATTAATTTTTTTAAAAAGAATTTAAACTGATTATTGGGTCCGTCAATTATTTGGTAGTTAGTAATTTAATATCAAATTTGTTATAAATAAAACTTCAAACGAATTGATGACTTTAGAATAGGATTATTTATATTATAACTTTCGAAGTGCAATGCCAAACACTCCCTTTATCTTTAAATGTACAAGCTTGAAGAATCTTATGCTATGTATCTTTGTTTTAGAAATTAATTATGACTATAAGAACGTGTTAGCTCATATTTTGACTCAAGAGTATATAACTATGATATGAGTTTTACGTGTACACAAAAATATATAGTAGAACATTTATATTGGTTTATTACATATTCAGTAGGTGTTATCAACTCTTTTTGGGCTACACAAGTTGGTTGGAAGGACGCTTTGGATGCTCCATGGGGGTTAGTTGGCCAAGAAACATACCATGTGATTGTCGAAAGACCAGTGAGGTTGATATAGTGGATGATGGATATCGTTGGCGTACGTATGCCCAGAAGGTACAACAAGCTCGACACAAACAACCAACGACCAATAATCTTTACATGGTATTTTTTGTACACACATAACCCTTTTATCATTTATTATAGCATGATTCTCTTTTATTTAGCACGTTTATTAATTTGCTAATTTTGCTCTAATGCCTTACTTTTTTTTGGATTTGGGACTGTGCTCAAGCGTGTGAGCATTGTCATGCTGAGTTTTGGTATGCCGAAACGCCTCAAAGGTTGTTCTCCTAATGGAAGGATTCAATATAGCCGAATAGCCGATGTTGTAGAGGTGGTCTGGTCAGGCTACCACTTCCAAGAGATCCTCCAGAGATCATTAAAGAACTCTTCAAAGATAGGCACTTCAAGGAGAACACCGTGCTTACAACACGATGTTCGCCATGAGTTCCTTTGGGGCTAATGTGGATGATTCAGTTTATAATGACTCAAGGCCTTATGTATTCAAGGTTGAAGGATAAATTTCGCATTGGATGGGATCTTTATGTCCACCACCGGATCAAAATCGAAGGTTTTTGCAAATTTATATCTATAACACTGATAATGAGGTCTCTAACAGACTTCTTTATTTTAGTGGAGGTGAATATCGGGATTTGAAACCTTTAATTGTCAAGACTTCAATTCAAGTCCTTGATGAATTTAATGATTGGTCAAGCTACTTAGAACAGCCAAAGACATGGCGTTGATAAAGAGCCTCCTGAGTTTAAAATCAGGTATATAACAGTGGGAACCGAATGCACTATAATGCTCCTGTTTCAGGATCGCTTGGTGCGATTGTTTATGACAGTGGGACAAGAAGTAAACACAATTTTGACAAGAGTCATTCACATGAAGGATGGGTTTCCTCAAAGAATAAGTAAGTTGCATCCTTCACATATGGCATTGCAATTTCCATTGTTATTCCTTTTTGGTGAGCACGGGTAGTCGCCTGAGCTTAAGTTAGTTAATAATGGATCTAGAGGTGATAATCAACTTACAATGAATACGTTCTACAGCTTTCAGCTTCATGATCGTTTTAATATAGGTTTTCAGATTGAGTATTGAGTTATTGACAGACTGGCTTTGTTGCTCACTGATTTCTTAAATATCTAGGTTTGTGCTTATTTCAAATTTTATAATCTGTTACTCTTACATTATGAATATCTTTGGTACTCAAGCATTTAACTTTGCATTACCTTTTGGTACAATAATTTCTAATTTTCCTAGCAATGAACCACATGATGAACCACCTCTTAGATGTAAATTTTATCGCGTATAAACTTGGCTTAATTATACTTTGATGAAGTAATAAATAATGATTGGCAGCTATAGAAATATTGAAGATTTGAGCACTTGCTGTATTTTCAGTTTTGCAGGTCACACTAACTGCTTCTATAAAGTTGAAATTTTTAATAAAATTGTCTCAACCCATTTGAACACTAACCCATACAAAAATGCTTAATTTGACCCAAGCCCATTTGACCTACAGGATTATAAGAAATTAAGAATTGCTCATTTTTACATCTTTACTTATTTAGACCCCTATTATTTAATTTAATGGATTCGTCGTTTGGGGATTTAAGAATTAAGATTTGCTCGTGGTTAAGAAACTTTCGATTTAAGAAGATTATGAAAATCTCACTTCAAGGGGTTTTTAGGATTGCATGCTAAAATTCTTTGTCTACTCATTTCTTTAATACTAAGTTTCTTAAAATAATTTTAAAATTGTTACAAAATAATTTTAATTATTCTTTTGTTGTGAGTAATCACATTGTTACAACAGGGATCTATAGAGAAACTACTCAATCCCAGTATTAAATTCACTACTAAGAGATGGAAAGATATCATGGTTTTATGATAGTTTAATAAAGCAAAGAGCTTGAATCTTGGTGATGGCTCTTTAGATATGGATTGGAAGTTCAGTTGCTGTAGGATGTTGACATTGACACCATGGAGGTAGGACGTTCGCCAATGAATTGTCAAAAGAAAATTGTTGTACGACCTCTGAAGAGGGGTTTGAGTGTGAGAGGATGTATATAAACGAAGATGTTGATCACTTATTAAGGAGAGATTCAAAGAAAAAAGTTTGATTCGAATGTTCTCTTGACCAGTTAAAATCTAGAACCAGTGCATTTAAAACTTTGACTAATCATAAACTAATTAAAAGTATACTTATACCAACATGACATTGAAAAACAAAAGTCATGTAAAAGTAACTTTCGAGAGTATGTAACTATAACAAAAACATATCAACCCATAAAACATCATTAGGCAAAAGTTGCAATTACAAAGTTAAAAACAATAAATTTTAAGAAATATGTTCGGTATTAATGCAACAATATTTGATTTGTGAACAATCTTAGGACAATACATATTGGGTATTAATAAATGATCAAAAATTTATGTCAAAACCCCGTGCGTGCACGGGCATTATAACTAGTAATAATAATAATAATAATAATAATAATAATAATAATAATAATAATAATAATAATAATAATAATAATAATAATAATAATAAAATAGTAATAAGAATATTATTTATTAAATAATAACAATAAAAATAATAATAATAATAATTAATAATAATAATAATAATAATAATAATAATAAATAATTAATATTTTTAATATAGTAATAATAATAATAATAATTAATAATTAATAAAATAATAATAATAATAATAATAATAATAATAATAATAATAAAATAGTAATAAGAATATTATTTATTAAATAATAATAATAATAATAATAATAATAATAATAATAATAATAATAATAATAATAATATAATAATAATAATAATAGTAATAATAATAATAATAATAATAATAATTTTAATAACAATAATAATAATAATAATAATAAATAATTAATATTTTTAATATACTAATAATAATAATAATTAATAATTAATAATTAATAATTAATATAATAATAATAATAATAATAATAATAATAATAATAATAATAATAATAATAATAATAAAATAGTAATAAGAATATTATTCATTAAATAATAATATTATTTATTAAATAATAATAATAATAATAATAATTTAATTATAATATAATAATAATAATAACAATAATAATAATAATAATAATAATAATAATAATAATAATAATAATAATAATAATAATAATAATAATAAAATAGTAATAATAATAATAATAATAATAATAATAATAATAATAATAATAAATAATTATTATTATAATTATTTTTATTTTTTAAAATAATAACAACGAAAGATAAACAATGGTATTTAACTTTTAAAAATCTGAATTACAACGTAATTCAACACATTCCATCAAGTTTGCTATGTAATCTGTATTACATCACTGGACGTAATTAGTTGTAATCCATTTACATTACCTTGCAAACCAAACAAGCAATGTAATGTAATCTGAATTACAATTACATCCATCCTGCCAACCAAACAGTATTGTAATGTAATTCAGATTACAATTACAACGAATTACACCGAATTCCTGCGAACCAAACGCCTCGTAAGGGTGTGCCTGGTTAGTAATGGGAAGGGAAAGAGAATGCAAATAAATGGGTGATGGTGGGTTATCAATCTCTTACCTCTTAATTTATTCTATAATGGTCCATTATCCATTACCAAGTAATAATTATATTACTTAGCTCCAACCAAACATATTTAATCATTACTTTTTCCATTCTCCACTCCCTTAACCCCTAACCAAGCACCCCTAATTATATATTTTACTATTTCCGCCTCTAAAGAACTCTTTGCGAGACAAATGTTAATTCATATACTTTGTTATAATTGAGTGACATTATCTTTTGTGTTTTATTTCCTTTGTTATAATTGAGTGACATTATCTTTTGTGTTTTATTTCAAAGTTTACTTACGTAGTCCGTGTATTACACGAGTTTTAAGCTAGTTTATGTTAAAAGTATTGTAAATTATGTTGAGATAATGTCGACTAGTAACTCTTTATCTTCCTCAACTAAACATCCTACGTTGAGAACTATGTTAATACAAATAATGTCAAAAACGTTGTTTGCATTATACTGTCTTTTTACGTTTTGATAATCACAAAATATAAAAACACGTTATGTAAAACTACACTTAATAAGTCTTTAATCGAGAAAAAGCGTTTCAACAACGTACCGAGTACAACATCACTTCAGCATGAACAAACACAATACCGATATTAGTAAAGTGATCAAAGAATTTATTTTTCTCAAAACTTCACATTTTTATGTGACAACATTTTTACAAAAGTATTTTCGTAATTAAAAAGAAATGTTTTATTAAAGAAAATAAATTTGAATTTCAAATCTCCCAACAGCTAGTTTTCCCGCTCAAATCAGATAAGTTTTTTACCAGATAAACTTTCACCAAATCAGGACAAAAATAGAAGCGTATGTCGGGACGGTCCCATAAATAGGGCGACGATCCCTTATATATATGGGACCGTCCAACTTTAAGGGACCTGGTGAGTGCTTATTTACTCACCATTTTATGGCCAAACACCAACCCAATACGACTATTTGAGCTAATAATTGCCAAGAAAACGTGTGTTTTTGTGTTTGTGATATGCAGGTACGGATGAATAAGAAATTGACGAAAAATCTCGAGAAAACCGGAAAAACGAGCATGAGAGTAAAAGACGGTCAAAGAGTCAATGCTTGGGACCCAAAATTCATTTTCAGTCCTCTAAATACTCAGACTTGGCAAATTTAGTCCTTGGAATAGATTTTTGAAGATTGGCAGATTTTACCCTTGAAGTTTGGAAATTTTGCATTTTTGGTCCTTGTATACTTTTACCAAAAAAATCTGAAACAAACACTAGCCTGGTCCATGTTATAGTGAAGTCCAAATTCCAAATCTAAGTCCAACAAATAAATCCCAAAGCCCATTCCTTAATTTGTAACCCGAGCCCACCAAATTTTAATTTCGGTCAAAAAGGTCAACATTCATAAAACAAATAACAAACCACTCCGCGCCCTTGTTCATCCCCAAAACACACCACACCCAGAACCATGAACCCTAATCACCTTGTCACATCAATTGGCTCAATCTAACTTGCCTAACCATCAATTAAGCTTAATAAATAACCTTCTAGAACACCACGTGACTTAAGCACATGACAGAAGGTGTAAGAGAATCCAATAAGGCTACGTGTCAGATACTCATTGGTCACGGCACGTCATACCAATCATTGGGAGTACTTCTAGAAGATTGCTGACACCTATCTGACACGGAGAGAGTGTACATGCTTGGATGGGACAGGTGGTGCTATACGAGTGGATAAGACACCTCATGGATCATCATCTTATGGCTCACATTTAATCAAAGAAGCACAAAATTGATCTAAAGGCTGTGATTGACTCAGAGAAAGCACAAGGTTGTGGATTGCCAGCTTGGCATTTGATCATCCCCTCATCCTCACTCAGCTATAAATAGATGTCCATTTCTTTCATTTTGTAAGTAGTTTTTAGGCAATGTTATGCTGTCAAATTGTAACTAGATTAGTGAATGTAATAGTTTAGAATTTAATAAATTCAAGTTTTCTTCTTAATCTCAGCTTAATTTCTCATTTCAATTGCTTATTCAGTTTTACAAGTAGCTTATAATTAGCTTATTTCATTGATTCTCAGCTTATTATCTCTTCTACTCAATCTCTTTTAATCACATTTAGCTTAAACAAACTTTCCTTTTCATCTTTGTTATAAGTTTTACAAATTCAGAAAATAAAAAAAAAATAAGAAAATTATAAAAAAAAATAAAAAAATATTTTCAAAAGTTATTTTCAATCTTTTATAAGCTCAACTCAGTTTAATCTTTTCATTATCAAGCTTAAATAGATTTAGTTTCATTTCTACTATTTCATCAAAAAAAATTCCAAAGAAGAGGTGTATCAGTATGTGTTGCTGAGGTGTGTTTGATAGCTGATTCAGACAAGAAGATATCAGCCTATCATTAAAGATAGGCTTGCTAAGTGAACTCCCTCTGTTTAGCTGAGGGAGATGAATTGGTAAAATCTGTTTCTAGGTTCTTCATTAATAGTATCTGTTTCATTTTGAGTTTTGAGTTTGTTTAAGTAGTAACTGTTACATTGATTCTGATTGCTATTATTGTTGTGGAAGTTTCTGAGCCTGAGTTTGCTTGATTTTCAATATAACTGATGTAGTAGATCTGAGTTAATTTGTTCTATTAGATTATTAGTGAATTTGATTTGTTGATGTTTCTAGTTGTAATTGGTGATTGTTATTGCTTCTGTTAGTAATTGTGAACTCAGTAGATCATAGGATTTGAGATTTGCAGTGTTGATCAAGGAATCTATATTTTCTTAGCGTATTAGCTTAGTTAAGGGGGATGTTTGGAACTGAGTTTTGCTGAGCATTGTGGTTTGTTATTTGCTATCTCATAACTTACACAGGTCATATTAGTGTAGTATATTAGTTTAGTCATTATAAACAGTAGGTTATTTAATGAAAAGTCAAAATGAATTGTCGATTAAATTTTCTGTTAGCATAGGTTGAATTCAGTTAGTATAATTGTAGAATTAGTTGTATAATTGATCATAGAAGCTTCTTTCAGCTTATTATTAGCTTAACACAACATCTAGGGATAGATTTGATTATTTGAATTCCATTATAGTCAAACTGAAAGCTGTATTCAGAAAAGTCAAACTCGCAGCCTGCTGGTTCATTAGTACCTGATCTCAGGTCCATTTAGTGGATCAAATCGTTTTGGAATTTATAGAATTTTGGTTTTCTGAGCTCTCTGTAGTATAAGTTTTTAAAATCTGCCCTTAAGTTCTACTGATTAGCTTAATAGGTGCTCTAAAATTTAGCCACTAGTTGGTCATTCAGCTTATCCATTCGGATTTGTTTTGATCCTGCTCTTTTGCTAATCTGCTTTATTTGGTTGATTCTTTTGCTTGAACAAGTTCAGTTATGCTATAATTAGTTACATGAATCATTAGTGAGCTTATTACTTATCCTTTTTGCCAAGTGCTTATTCAATTTGCTTAATTGTACTTGAATTGGTCCCTAAGCTGTGTTCCTGTGATTTTTAGATCTTGTAACTGTTCCTTTTTAGCTTCTTTTTGTCCTAAAATCAATTGGTTAAAGTTTGGTTAAGTTTTGGATAAAGTGCTTAATAATAAGCAATTTCTATTAAGCAGTTTCAAGCTATTCAGCAGTTCCACATCTGATTTTCATCTCAAAATTTTATTTTTAGTTCTTTTTAATATTTTTGATTTTCTGGAATTTTTCCAGATTTTTCTGACTATTTTTACTATTTTTAATAATTTCTTTTGATTATTTTCAATTTTTAAATAGTTTTTAAATTCCAAAAATCAATAAAAAATACAAAAAGGTTCTGAAAAATACAAAAATAATTTTTAAATTTCTTTTATAATATTTTAGAATTTTTAGAATTTAATTTTCATTTTTCAAATTTGTTTTTCTAATTTTCTCTATTTTTAATTCACTTTTAATTCAATAAATACAAAATAAATTCTAGAAAATAAAAGAAAAGTCTAAAAAATATTTTTCTTTTTCCTAAAATTCTTTTTATAAGTTTTTAATTTTTAGAAAATTTTTCCAAGTTTGTAGGGTCATTTTTCGTAGAACGTTACGTTTTAATTTTTACGGTTGCGTTTCCGTTTTTACGTTTTTCAATTCGGTGCATAGTTAGCTTATAATTTTTGCATGCTTTATCATTGTTTGTTAATATTTGAATTCCTTGATTGCTATTTTCACTCTATCACTCTTTCACCACTCACTTTCACTACACGTTTCCCAAGCCGATAATTCAAATTTTCCATTTGAGCCTTCGTTGGGAAGAACGACCCGGGAATTACTTTAACCGGTATTTCCTCGGAATATTATTATACTATAATTGACACGTATCAATTTTTGGCGCCGCTGCCGGGGAAGGCTTAAAGTGAATTTTTGAATAATTGTTTTGGAAAATCGTGTTTTGATAAGCCTTCTTCTATTTTGTATATATATCTCTTATAAAAATTAAAAAAATCAAAAAAACACTTTTACTAAAGTGTTTTCAAAATACCAAAAATAAAATAAAAGTTACAGCCTCGTTCCGATCGAAAGAAAGGGCGTTGTAAACCAAATAAGTCTCGCAATATAACGAAAACGTGAAATTGATTAATTATCGGATTATTTCATTTACTACAACCGATTAAGCGGGAAATACGGAAGCTAAGACATTAAATTGCTAGCTGAAGAGAGAAACACTCTTCTTTTCCGTCCCGTCGCGCGTAGTTTTGAAAGAAACGGTTTTTGATTAACGTAACGTTTCAATAAAAAGAAAAACAAAAGAAATAAAAAGTTTTTGTGAAAAAAATATAAAAAAAAACAAAAAGATTTTCTTTTCTCTTTTCTTTTTCATTTTCTTTTTAATTTTGTTCGTGGTGTATGCACACCCGATCTTCGTTTGAGAGTCTTACGTCTCCGTTCTCTAACTCCGAGCGGGTTTTACGACATACGAGTCGGGTTCATTTCCTTGACGAGGAGGAGATGAACCAAAACGAACACAACGGACCCCCGCCGATGGGTGGTCCGCAGCACAATGTTATCCCACCGATGGGACAACAACCGGCATTTGATCCGCGTCCGATGGAAGAACAACTCCAATCACCATTCAATGGTGTGAGGAGGGCAATTGTGATTCCGGACATCAATGCCAATTTTGAGATTAATCATGGATTACTTAATTTGATCACGGGTATATCATTCCACGGGTTTGATAACGAAGACCCCTATGCACACATCCGAAATTTCACCGACATCGCTGAGACGATTAGAATGAACCAAGTGCCTCACGATGTGGTGAAATTGAAGTTGTTTCCTTTCTCCTTAAAAGGAGCAGCCCGGACTTGGCTGGAAAAGGAACCGCCTAATTCAATTCACACTTGGAATGACCTTGCTTCCAAGTTTGTGAATCATTTCTATCCTCCTTCTAAAACTTCTAATCTCCGTTCCCAAATCTTTCGATTCCAACAAGCTTTTGATGAATCGTTTAGTGAAGCTTGGGATCGTTTCAAAGATTTGTTGGAAAAATGTCCTAACCATGGGTTCACCGACCTTCAGCAGATTGATACTTTTTATAATGGGTTGTTTTATATTGATCAAGATTCGCTCAATTCTGCTGCGGGTGGTAACTTGTTGGCTAGGAATACAAATGATGCCTTCACGATAATTGAAAATAAGGCTCGTGTTAGAATGTCGAGAAATAAGCTTCCAATGCCCAGTAATGAGAAAAATAATGATGAAGTTAAAAGTATGATTTTGGCCTTAACAAAGAAAGTCGATGCAATGTCTATGGAAAAATCAAGTCAACAAGTCAATGTCATTAATCAAGGTTGTACTACTTGTGGTGGTCCACACCCGTATTATGAATGTCCGACGACTGGCTCTTTTGTTCAAAAGAACGTGTATGCTGCGAATATGGGTGGCAACGGTTACCCACCGCTTCAAGGAGACCGTAATCTCCTCAGCTACCGTCCGAGCCAACATCATGGACCACCCGGGTTTAATCAACCTAATCAAGTGAATCAAAATAATAATGTGCAAAACCGGAATCATCAATTCAATAACAATCAAAATCACAACCGTGGAAATAATGGTTTTCAAGGACAAAATCAGAATTTTCAACAAAATCAAAATCGGGGAAATTTTCAACAAGGCCCGCCTCAAGGGAATAATTTTCAAAACCGTGGGCAAAGTTTTAATAATCAAAATCAAGTTGCTATTCCGAATCCGTCGCCCACGGAAGATTTGATTAAGCAATTGCTTCAAAACCAACAAGCTTTTATGACAAAACAAGAAGAAACAACAAGGTTGTTAGCTAATCAAATCAATGATCTCAATAAACGTTTAAATGATCGACCCTCGGGCTCGGGTACTCTTCAAAGCAACACGATCGCTAACCCGAGGGGCGATGCTAAGGCGATCACGACAAGGAGTGGTATTGTTATCGATGGACCAACGGCTCCGACTACCTCTTCTTCTCTACCTCAAAAGGTAGTCGTCCGTGAACCCGAGGCGACAACGGATACGGAAATTCCTAGTAATAATGGAAGGACCGAGAACATCCAACCTCCGGTGGTCCCAACGTCTAAGGGAAAAGAAAAGGTCGTTAATGATAATGAAAACGAAACACCCGTCAAAACAAAGTTACCATATCCATCACGCCTAAATGAACAAAAGCACCGCGAGAAAGATAAAAACCAAATGGAGAAGTTTTATCAGATTTTTCAAGAATTACATTTTGATATAAGTCTCGCGGATGCTATACTTTTGATGCCGAAATTTGCTTCAATGCTAAAAGGTCTTTTGAATAATAAAGAAAAGCTTTTTGAAATGTCGAGAACCCAAATGAACGAGAATTGCTCAGCGGTTCTTCTAAAAAAGCTTCACGAAAAGCTTGAAGACCCCGGTCGATTCCTCATTCCGTGTAATTTTCCTGGGATGGTTCAATGCTTCGCCTTGGCCGATCTTGGCGCTAGCATTAACCTAATGCCGTTAACAATTTGGAAGAAGTTGTCTTTACCCAATTTAACTCCGACTTGTATGACCCTCGAGCTAGCCGACCGATCTACTTCCCGCCCGATGGGAATAGCCGAGGATGTCTTTGTCAATGTTGGGAAATTTCATTTCCCTGCAGATTTTGTGGTTGTTGATTTCGATGCCGATCCACGGGTTCCTCTTATTCTCGGGAGAGGTTTCCTAAGGACCGGTCGTGCTTTAATTGATGTTTATGACGAGGAGATTACTTTACGTGTTGGAAACGAAGCCGTCACTTTTAATCTTGATCAAACCGCGAGATACTCCTCCGATTACGATGTTTCTTCCGTTAACCGTATCGATGTTATTGATGAACTTACGGAGGAGTATGCTCAAGAATTTCTTGGTTTTACTGATAATGCTTCGAGTGGCAATCACACTCCTTCTTTTGAACCAATCGTCTCCGATTCTTCCCCTTCCCTTACTCCGTTTGAGGGAAGTGATCTCGCTTGGGAAGAAATTAATGCTTGTCTTGCAAACGAATCATTTTCACCGGAATTTGATAATAATAACTTTGATCCGGAGGGGGACATTTTACTAATTGAAAAATTGTTAAATGAAAAACCGATTGTTTCTTCCCCTCCGGTTGATTTAAAAATGGCAGACGTAAAAGAAGTTAAGCCGTCTATTGAGAATCCTCCGGAGCTCGAGCTCAAGGATTTGCCTCCTCATCTCGAATACGCATACTTGGAAAAAAATGAAAAATTGCCTGTTATAATTTCAAAAGGTCTTAAAGATGAGGAGAAGTTACGACTCTTAGATGTGCTTCGGAAGCATAAAAGTGCGATTGCTTGGCAAATATCCGACATTAAGGGAATCGACCCTCGATTTTGTACTCATAAGATTCTTTTGGAGGAAAATCACAAAGCTTCCGTTCAGCAACAACGACGGGTTAATCCACAAATCCATGAAGTGATCAAAAAGGAGGTTATTAAACTTCTTGACGCTGGAATGATTTATCCAATCTCGGATAGTTCATGGGTTAGCCCGGTTCATTGTGTGCCGAAGAAGGGCGGAATCACTGTTGTGAAGAATGACGATAATGAGCTTATACCGACTCGACTTGTGACTGGATGGAGAGTTTGTATCGACTACCGCAAATTGAACGATGCGACACGTAAAGACCATTTCCCGCTTCCTTTTATGGACCAGATGCTTGAACGTTTAGCGGGAAATGAGTTCTATTGTTTTCTCGATGGCTTTTCTGGGTACTTTCAAATTCCCATTGATCCCCAGGATCAAGAAAAGACCACTTTTACTTGCCCGTATGGAACGTTTGCCTATCGTAGAATGCCCTTTGGCTTATGTAACGCTCCAGGCACGTTTCAAAGGTGTATGATGGCCATTTTTTCGGATATGATTGAAAAAACCATGGAAGTATTCATGGACGACTTTTCCGTCTATGGTGATTCTTTCGACTCTTGCCTTTCCCATTTGGAAAATATGCTAGTTCGGTGTGAAAACACTAATTTAGTTCTAAATTGGGAAAAGTGCCACTTCATGGTTAAAGAGGGAATAGTCCTCGGCCATAAGATATCCAAATCTGGGATTGAGGTGGATCAGGCAAAAGTCGATGTTATTGCTAAGTTACCACACCCGACTACCGTCAAAGGAATTCGAAGTTTCCTTGGTCATGCCGGCTTTTACCGACGTTTTATTCAAGATTTTTCTAAAATAGCCCGGCCTCTGACCCACCTTTTAGAAAAAGATGCTCCGTTTAACTTCTCAAATGAATGCGTCGAAGCATTTAATATTCTTAAAAAGAAGTTAACGGAGGCTCCCGTCTTAATTGCCCCCGATTGGGACTTGCCCTTCGAGCTAATGTGCGATGCTAGCGATTATGCCATTGGTGCAGTTCTGGGGCAACGTAAGAACAAATATTTTCAGCCTATACACTATGCAAGCAAGACCTTAAATGACGCCCAACATCACTACACAACCACCGAAAAGGAGATGTTGGCGGTTATCTATGCTTTTGAGAAATTTAGGTCTTATTTGCTACTTAAAAAATGCATAGTGTATACGGACCACTCAGCCCTAAAGTACTTAATGGCTAAACAAGATGCAAAGCCACGTTTAATGCGGTGGGTTCTTTTGCTTCAAGAATTCAAAGTTGAAATTCGAGACAAGAAAGGAGCTGAGAATCTTGCTGCCGATCACCTTTCTAGACTTGAGAATCCCCATCAAAGTGTTCTCGAGAAAAAGGAAATTAATGATGCTTTTCCTCTCGAGACACTTGGGAGTGTGACCAAAATAGAGCAAAGTACCCCATGGTTCGCCGATTTTGCGAATTACCATGCGGGGAATTTCATTAGACAAGGGATGTCGTCCCAGCAAAAGAAGAAATTCTTTAAGGATGTCCAACATTATTTTTGGGACGACCCCTACTTGTTCAAAGTCTGTGCGGATCAAGTGATCCGGCGGTGTGTTCACGGTACGGATGCCGTTGAAATACTTAAGGCATGTCATAGTGGACCCACGGGGGGACACCATGGTGCCAATTTCACCGCTAAGAAGGTTTTCGATTCCGGCTTTTATTGGCCGACGATTTATCGGGATGCCCATGAATTGGTGAAAACATGTGATTCATGCCAACGTCAAGGGAAAATCTCTCAAAAAGATGAAATGCCGCAAAATGCGATTCAAGTTTGTGAGATCTTCGACGTCTGGGGCATCGATTTCATGGGGCCATTCCCGTCGTCTAGGGGTAACAAGTATATCCTCGTGGCCGTCGATTATTTATCAAAATGGGTTGAAGCGAAGGCGCTCCCTACCAATGACGCCCGAGTGGTTGTTAAGTTTTTAAAGAGTCTCTTTGCCCGATTTGGTGCACCTCGAGCCATCATAAGTGATCGTGGGACCCATTTTTGCAATGATCAATTTGCGAAAGTTATGCTAAAATATGGTGTCACACATCGTCTTTCCACGGCTTATCATCCACAAACTAGTGGTCAAGTTGAGGTCTCCAATCGTGGTTTAAAACGTATACTTGAAAGGACCGTAGGTGAACATCGTGCCTCTTGGGCCGACAAATTAGAAGATGCATTATGGGCTTTCCGGACCGCTTACAAGACCCCAATTGGGTGTACACCATATAAGCTGGTTTACGGGAAAGCTTGTCATTTGCCCATCGAACTAGAGCACAAGGCCTACTGGGCCTTAAAACATGCCAATTTTGACTTGAAAACCGCGGGTGATCATAGAAAAATTCAATTGAATGAGTTAGTAGAACTCCGTGATCAAGCTTACGAGAATTCTTTGATTTACAAAGAGAAAACAAAAAGAATTCATGATGCCAAGATCAAAGACCGCGTTTTTAACGTTGGTGATCAAGTGCTACTTTTCAATTCTCGGTTAAAGATATTTTCGGGAAAGCTTAAAACCCGTTGGTCTGGACCATTCACAATAACCCAAGTTTTCCCTTATGGAACCATTGAGTTAGCTCAACAAGATGGTCCCAATTTTAAGGTGAATGGTCATAGGTTGAAACATTATTTTGGAGGGGATGTACCGACTATGGTAGTCCCGGATCTCCAAACTTTCCCCAAGGACAATTGAATTCGGGGATCGAGTCAAGCTGATGTGACTCAGTGAACAAAAACAAGCGCTTCGTGGGTGGCAACCCATGCTTATCCAATTTCATCTTCTTATTTTCTTATTTCTAACACCTAATGTGAGGAGGGGGTGCCTCTTCTACTCTTGTGTTTCGTGGTTGTTTGTGATGTTTGTTCAGGATTGTCCGTGATTTATGATGACTCTCGTGCTCGTTATCTCTTCACTTGGAGTCTCATTCATCGGTGCTCTTGGAAATCCTATATCCGTTAAATCTTATCGACTAACATTTTCTTTGGCATAATTAATAAACGGCCTAGAATTTTGTTAGGATTGCCTTAACCCATCAAACATTGAGGACAATGTTTCGTTCTAGTCGGGGGGAGGGTGAATCTTCGATTCGATTTTGACCTTGCATTTTTCACAAGTCGTGCACTCTTGCAACTCCGTTTTTCCACAAAAATAAAAATTTGAAAAAATTGAAAAATTTCAAAAAATTTTGATGAAAAAGCAATGAAAAAAGTACAAAAAGATGTGAAAAAGTTGAGAAAAAGTTGTACAAAAATATAATAAAGTTTGAATAAGTGTTTTGACACCTTGTTGACTTTCTTGCTGGCGAGAGTAGGAATAAATATTTTGACTTGACCGGGCGTGTTGAGCCCTAGCTTGTTCCCTTAACCAATGATAATCACATAAGCTTGTGCTAGTTTTGTACACCAGGAGCTATAAAATGCGAATTCTTTCTTAAGAATCTGCAAGTTCCCGTAACTGACTTTATACATGCGCAGCTTAAAAGCTTTCGCTAGTCTTTTACATCAGGAGCTAGAAAACGCGAATTCTTCTTCTAGAATTTGCAAGTTTCCGTAACTGACTTTATATATGCGTGGCTGATTATCGGCTAAGTATTCGCTGTTTTCATTATTTGGAATCTTAAATTGCGAAGAGCGAGAAATGATAGAGTCTATTTAGAAGCTAGATGCTAAACGTAGAGTAGTGGTTCTCTTTAGAGCTCATAAGAGGTACTTGTGGCTTTTTACTCCCATTAGATACGTCACACCAATATATAAATAGATGTTCTAGGTTAATTAGTGGTATTTCGGTTTGAATAATATTTAGTTCTTTGTTTTCTTAAGAGAATTTTTGCTTTAGAAATTGGGTACATATCAAGGAACACCAAAAATAAGAGCGAAAAGTGAAAAAATCAAAAGTCAAAAGTTGATTATCTTTGTGGTTTTGGAGCTACCCGTTAAGCTTCCATTTATGTTGAGAAAAAAAGTAAAGTCAAGAAAGAAAAAAAAAATGAAAAGTATGAAAAGAAATGAGAAATGAGAAAAATGAAAAAAAAAATGAAAGTTGAAGTATTGTTGAATAAGAGCTATGTATGTATCAATAAGTTGTTGGCGCGTGAGGTGCATGTGATACGTGATTAGTAATCAGTCACATGAGGTGCACGTGATCGTACTCCGCAACTTATATCCTTGATATTGTATGTACCCCTAATTCCTTGAAATGGACCGAATTTCTATTGCAGTGGTTCTTAAGAGAAAATGACTAACTACTTATCGTTTTAACTTAGGTATCACTATCGGACTAAAAATTATCGAAATGAGAAAATATGAAGCAATTCATTTCTCAACAAAATAAAAAATTGAGATACAAAACCTAGGAATTGGGAGTAAGAAGTTTCACAAGTAACTGTTATGAGTAGTGTTAGCATCTAATTTGTAGATAAGCTGTGATCTCGTTTGTACGCTTAGTTTGGGGACTTGTGAAAAATCAAGGATGACGAATTTTAACCGTATGGTCACTTCTTGAAAAGAAGTGTTTCTACTCGTTGACCCTAATAATTATTGCAAGATAATGAAAGTTCAACAAACCGTCACAAGTTTGAATTATGGAAAAGTCCAAAAATAGAAAGTATAAGTGGAATAAAGGAATAAAAGGAAAATTTTGGAAAACGGAGCGTTTTTCGGGAATAAATGATTTTGTAATCTCTTTTGAACCGCCTTGCTACTTTTCAAAGTTAGTAAAAAGAGTATCGAAATTATTTATCCTAAGAGCGTGAATTGATTACATTGCGTGAGGACACGGCAATACTTTAGTCGGGGGGATTTTGGTGAGTGCTTATTTACTCACCATTTTATGGCCAAACACCAACCCAATACGACTATTTGAGCTAATAATTGCCAAGAAAACGTGTGTTTTTGTGTTTGTGATATGCAGGTACGGATGAATAAGAAATTGACGAAAAATCTCGAGAAAACCGGAAAAACGAGCATGAGAGTAAAAGACGGTCAAAGAGTCAATGCTTGGGATCCAAAATTCATTTTCAGTCCTCTAAATACTCAGACTTGGCAAATTTAGTCCTTGGAATAGATTTTTGAAGATTGGCAGATTTTACCCTTGAAGTTTGGAAATTTTGCATTTTTGGTCCTTGTATACTTTTACCAAAAAAATCTGAAACAAACACTAGCCTGGTCCATGTTATAGTGAAGTCCAAATTCCAAATCTAAGTCCAACAAATAAATCCCAAAGCCCATTCCTTAATTTGTAACCCGAGCCCACCAAATTTTAATTTCGGTCAAAAAGGTCAACATTCATAAAACAAATAACAAACCACTCCGCGCCCTTGTTCATCCCCAAAACACACCACACCCAGAACCATGAACCCTAATCACCTTGTCACATCAATTGGCTCAATCTAACTTGCCTAACCATCAATTAAGCTTAATAAATAACCTTCTAGAACACCACGTGACTTAAGCACATGACAGAAGGTGTAAGAGAATCCAATAAGGCTACGTGTCAGATACTCATTGGTCACGGCACGTCATACCAATCATTGGGAGTACTTCTAGAAGATTGCTGACACCTATCTGACACGGAGAGAGTGTACACGCTTGGATGGGACAGGTGGTGCTATACGAGTGGATAAGACACCTCATGGATCATCATCTTATGGCTCACATTTAATCAAAGAAGCACAAAATTGATCTAAAGGCTGTGATTGACTCAGAGAAAGCACAAGGTTGTGGATTGCCAGCTTGGCATTTGATCATCCCCTCATCCTCACTCAGCTATAAATAGATGTCCATTTCTTTCATTTTGTAAGTAGTTTTTAGGCAATGTTATGCTGTCAAATTGTAACTAGATTAGTGAATGTAATAGTTTAGAATTTAATAAATTCAAGTTTTCTTCTTAATCTCAGCTTAATTTCTCATTTCAATTGCTTATTCAGTTTTACAAGTAGCTTATAATTAGCTTATTTCATTGATTCTCAGCTTATTATCTCTTCTACTCAATCTCTTTTAATCACATTTAGCTTAAACAAACTTTCCTTTTCATCTTTGTTATAAGTTTTACAAATTCAGAAAAAAAAAAAAAAAAAAAAAAAATAAGAAAATTATAAAAAAAAATAAAAAAATATTTTCAAAAGTTATTTTCAATCTTTTATAAGCTCAACTCAGTTTAATCTTTTCATTATCAAGCTTAAATAGATTTAGTTTCATTTCTACTATTTCATCAAAAAAAATTCCAAAGAAGAGGTGTATCAGTATGTGTTGCTGAGGTGTGTTTGATAGCTGATTCAGACAAGAAGATATCAGCCTATCATTAAAGATAGGCTTGCTAAGTGAACTCCCTCTGTTTAGCTGAGGGAGATGAATTGGTAAAATCTGTTTCTAGGTTCTTCATTAATAGTATCTGTTTCATTTTGAGTTTTGAGTTTGTTTAAGTAGTAACTGTTACATTGATTCTGATTGCTATTATTGTTGTGGAAGTTTCTGAGCCTGAGTTTGCTTGATTTTCAATATAACTGATGTAGTAGATCTGAGTTAATTTGTTCTATTAGATTATTAGTGAATTTGATTTGTTGATGTTTCTAGTTGTAATTGGTGATTGTTATTGCTTCTGTTAGTAATTGTGAACTCAGTAGATCATAGGATTTGAGATTTGCAGTGTTGATCAAGGAATCTATATTTTCTTAGCGTATTAGCTTAGTTAAGGGGGATGTTTGGAACTGAGTTTTGCTGAGCATTGTGGTTTGTTATTTGCTATCTCATAACTTACACAGGTCATATTAGTGTAGTATATTAGTTTAGTCATTATAAACAGTAGGTTATTTAATGAAAAGTCAAAATGAATTGTCGATTAAATTTTCTGTTAGCATAGGTTGAATTCAGTTAGTATAATTGTAGAATTAGTTGTATAATTGATCATAGAAGCTTCTTTCAGCTTATTATTAGCTTAACACAACATCTAGGGATAGATTTGATTATTTGAATTCCATTATAGTCAAACTGAAAGCTGTATTCAGAAAAGTCAAACTCGCAGCCTGCTGGTTCATTAGTACCTGATCTCAGGTCCATTTAGTGGATCAAATCGTTTTGGAATTTATAGAATTTTGGTTTTCTGAGCTCTCTGTAGTATAAGTTTTTAAAATCTGCCCTTAAGTTCTACTGATTAGCTTAATAGGTGCGCTAAAATTTAGCCACTAGTTGGTCATTCAGCTTATCCATTCGGATTTGTTTTGATCCTGCTCTTTTGCTAATCTGCTTTATTTGGTTGATTCTTTTGCTTGAACAAGTTCAGTTATGCTATAATTAGTTACATGAATCATTAGTGAGCTTATTACTTATCCTTTTTGCCAAGTGCTTATTCAATTTGCTTAATTGTACTTGAATTGGTCCCTAAGCTGTGTTCCTGTGATTTTTAGATCTTGTAACTGTTCCTTTTTAGCTTCTTATTGTCCTAAAATCAATTGGTTAAAGTTTGGTTAAGTTTTGGATAAAGTGCTTAATAATAAGCAATTTCTATTAAGCAGTTTCAAGCTATTCAGCAGTTCTACATCTGATTTTCATCTCAAAATTTTATTTTTATTTCTTTTTAATATTTTTGATTTTCTGGAATTTTTCCAGATTTTTCTGACTATTTTTACTATTTTTAATAATTTCTTTTGATTATTTTCAATTTTTAAATAGTTTTTAAATTCCAAAAATCAATAAAAAATACAAAAAGGTTCTGAAAAATACAAAAATAATTTTTAAATTTCTTTTATAATATTTTAGAATTTTTAGAATTTAATTTTCATTTTTCAAATTTGTTTTTCTAATTTTCTCTATTTTTAATTCACTTTTAATTCAATAAATACAAAATAAATTCTAGAAAATAAAAGAAAAGTCTAAAAAATATTTTTCTTTTTCCTAAAATTCTTTTTATAAGTTTTTAATTTTTAGAAAATTTTTCCAAGTTTGTAGGGTCATTTTTCGTAGAACGTTACGTTTTAATTTTTACGGTTGCGTTTCCGTTTTTACGTTTTTCAATTCGGTGCATAGTTAGCTTATAATTTTTGCATGCTTTATCATTGTTTGTTAATATTTGAATTCCTTGATTGCTATTTTCACTCTATCACTCTTTCACCACTCACTTTCACTACACGTTTCCCAAGCCGATAATTCAAATTTTCCATTTGAGCCTTCGTTGGGAAGAACGACCCGGGAATTACTTTAAACGGTATTTCCTCGGAATATTATTATACTATAATTGACACGTATCAGGACCGTCCCCCGCTCCTACTGGTGGCTATAAATATTGAACTGTTTTATTCAGACAACCAAGCCTCTTTGCACAAAAACTTTTTGTTCTTTCTTCCTCTTTTCTTTGATCACTATAACGTGTCGATATGTGTTTATAAGTGATCCCGTTACCCTCTATATCAAAGTGCAAGAGAAGAACGCTCGTATTCGTCAACGAAATGTTAGAGTCATCACACACACACAAACGTAACTTGTGTTACGATTCTCTTCTTCCCCTAAACTCTCTTTGTGTATATTGTAAATTTGTATATCCGACTTGTGTGTGAGTTGTGATTAGGTGTGTTGGTGTGTAAAGACTTGGACTTGGTGTTAGTTCGTGAAGTGAAGACTAGGACCAAGTGAAGGTTCGTGAAGTCTTGGATCGGGTGAACATTCAAGTGAACGGGGTGATCGTCCGCGTGAAGATCTAGACGGCGTGATCGTCCGTGTGAAGACTTGGATTGTGTGTAAATCCAAGTGGACAAGAGTGCTTGTTTATGTGGCCACGTGGGCCTTTGTACAAATTGCTTCTAGTTAGGATTAGGACTCGACATTCCGCTTAGTGTCGTTAAACTTGGTGTAAGATTTGGTGTATGGTTTACTCTGCCTAAAGGAAGTGTGTTGACATAGTGATTGTGATCTCTCGAGTGTGATACTCGATGAGTGGAGTAGGGCGAAGAGTGAGCTTCGTGTCGAACCACTATAAATCTCTGCGTCTCGGTTTGATTGTGCTCTTCCTTTATCTCTTGTCTTTACATTTCTTACTTTACACATTATTATTGTTTTCATTGATATCACATAACTATTGAATCTAACGGTTTTACTAAAAGAACATAAAAGAAATTAAAAGATTTAAAACGTAATTCTAAACGATGAAACTATTCAAACCCCCCACCCCCCCCCCCCCCCCTTCTAGTTTCTACAAACTATATAAAGATTGAAGGCGTGTTATAAACTATATGGAAGTTTCTTATGTTTTTTGTGTTTCATGACGGTACGATTATTACATATCAAAGTTAGTTTGATAATAAAAGTGTGTACTTTCAAAGTTGTACACACTAAGTCTTCAATTCAAGGTTTTCAAGATCGGGATCCTACCCAGGATCGTTTTCGTCTTTGCAAGATCGTGATCGTAAGATCGGATCGGGATTTTAAGATCCTGCCCTAATGTTATTTATTGATAGTTTTTGTAATATTATACAAATATACAAATTATTATACATTATTAACACAAAATAATTTAAATGTTTTATAGAAATATTGTTCTAAATTATGATTATGAAATGTTCAAAAAGATTAACACGTTGTTTTTTAAATTCTACAAAAAAAAAAACCCATAAATTTATAGTTTTTTAATTTGTAATCCGAGAAAAGTAAGATCGGATCGGATTAGATTTTAAGATAGTATGGTCGAGATCGGGATCTTATAAGATCTTTTTTGCTTGCAAAGATCCTATGTAGGATCCGGATCGTTTTTGCTTTGCAGTATTGTAAAATCGTAAGATCCTAAGATCAGGATCGAGATCCTAACAACTATGCTTCAATTTGATCAAACCACTTTAACGATTTTTTCGAGTTAATCATAATAAATTTTGATAAAATATTATAATAAATTACTTCACTAAGTTGACGTAAATATTAAGGATTTTTGCGGTTTACTCATAATTTTAGAAAAATGATTGTCATGCCTAAATGGCATGACTAATTTTAGGCCTAATCCACTCAAAATATGACAAGTGGAGTATGAGGTTTCTCTTTCTTCATGATAGCCTTTGATCATTCCAAGTGTAGTGATCTAATTGTTAGGCATAAATTTAGGCATGCCAATTAGGCATGCCAATCACTTCTCATAATTTTATTTGAAAATAAACATTCTAATGATATCTCGCCTTCTATAGACTTTGATTGATTGACCTTGAGACCTACTTATATGTAGTGCGAACACCAACTTAAATACTACGTACTAATCATATGGACAATTTATTTATTAAAATTGATTAACTCAACAATTAAATGACTTCATATTCAAGTCCTGCATACATAAGATATCACTAAAAAAAAGGATGATAACCAACAAATGTGTTTAAGTTGTCCATTTTATTGTTATGTGTAGTTTATTTTTATTAAACACAAACATTTCAAATTTCGATATTTATGTGTATTTTGTTCATGTATAATAATTATTTTACCCTTCGATGTTAACAGTGTGGTTAAAAAACGTAATAGTAGAGTGGTCGCAAAATACACACAAAAGTAAAAACTTGAAAGGTTTGTGCTAAAAGAAAAATATAAAATAAATAAAAAACAAATAAATAAAATTGACAACTTAAATATATTATTTTGTTATTATCTCTTAAAAAAATTGCAATTTTATACTAATAAAGTAAATAAAACCTTATAAAAAAAACAAAATATCATTCTTTTTTATTAAAAAAAAGGTTGCAATTTTTAAATTAATAATTAATAAAGTAAATAAAAACTGATACAAGAAACCATAAAATAAGATGAGGGTACACAAACCAAATAAAATAAAAAAATAAAATAAATGGGAAATGATATCGGAGAATCTTCCGGCAGAGAAGATGCCGGAACCACCGCCTTACGCCGCCGGTTCAGCATGGCAGCTCAGCCGGAGATAATGAGAGCAGCTCAGAAAGACGACCAGTATGCCTCTTTTGTATACGAGGCTTGTCGCGACGCTTTCCGTCACTTATTCGGTAAGTTTTATTATTTTTATAACTTTTTTATTTTATAAAGTTTTGATTTTGATGTTTATTATTGTTGTTGTTTGTAGGTACTAGAGCTGCTATATCTTATCAGAATGAGGTTCACTTGTTTCTTATATCCTTTTTTATACTATTTATATGTCTTTTCTAGTTGACTTGTACAAATGTATCCTTATCGTGCTCGTTAAGGAAGTCTTTTTATGGATTATAGCTAGAATTTAGTTATCAACTTAGTTGACGGTTTTTTTAAAGTGGCATAGTGGTTAGACACCATGATGTCTTGAAAAGAGGTACGAGGTGCAAACCTCACTAGGTATACATCTTGAGTAGATACCGTGATTAGGCTGCGTGCATCTGAGTTAAAGACTCGCCCTCCCCTGAACAGGCAAAACCTCTTCCGTTTACCCAGATGATTATGTAGAGTTTAAGTATGTTGCATATATGATTTTGGGCTACTTTTTACTGTAGCGGGTTTAAAATTATTTGGTTTTGTAAGTTTTTTCGAATCGGATGAATTAAGTAAACAAGCAACAATAAGTGTTAGTTTATGTTTCGGTTCAACGTTTGCTTTCCGAGCTGATATGAGGCCTAATGTGATTCTCTCATGTGCATTCTGCACCACTGTTTTCGGTCTTTCTCTAAACATCAAACCTTGGCATTTTAACTATGGGATCTATAATAACAAGATAATCTTATTTGAATTGAAGTTCGTTTATAATTAAAAAAAAAAAAAAAAAAAAAAAAAAAAAAAAAGTTTGAACGTGCACCCTCTTGACTAACTGGTGCTAGTAATGTTAAGTGACTAATAGATTTTTCTGGAACTCCCAAAACTGTTTGAACGTGCACCCTCTTAACTAACTGGTGCTAGTAATGTTGGTGTAAGGTTATTATTCTTCCACTATTCTAAACATTGGTGGTGTCTTATTTTGCAGACAAAGCTTTTGGGCCAAATGCTGTATTATATTTTAACAACAGGGGCAGGGCAGCAGACACTGGGAGAAGAATATTGCGACATCACACAGGTGCAGATATTATCATTGTTTCTCTATATGTGTTTTTCTTTTCACAATTGATTATTTGTTAGGATTAAAGGCACTGGTTTGAAACTGACTCTTGAATGTCATGATTGAACGAATTTTGTGGATAACGAATAATGGAGATCGGACAATACATGTAGAAATTAAATTAAAGCTGAAATGGTCATGCACATTTACATAATATGATGGTTTTTATACTATACGTTTCTCTATAACATAATGTTATGCTCTATATACATCAAGTTCAACCTGTAGTTTCTGGATTAGGCCTACTTTTCCATAATATATAGTTATACAGGTTATATAGCTATTGACAGCACATAAAATGTATTTATGACAGATTATAAATATATAATACACTAAAGATCATCTCATGATCTCCATTAATCATGCACATTAGGATTATTATGGTTTGGATTAGCATCTTTCATCAATATACAAATTTGACCATGCGCTGTCTGTTCAACTTTGCTAAGCTTTCGTATCTCAAAAACTAAGTTATGTAAGAAGTCAAAGGTTTATATTTGCAGGTTGCAGGATCATATGGACTTCCTCCAACACCAGCAAGGCGTGCCCTTTTCATTGTATACCAGAGTGCGGTTCCTTACATTGCTGAAAGAGTCAGGTTCAATTCTTTTTTACTAATCTCTGTGGTCTGTATTGTGCTATTGCTAATGTTATGTTTAACAGATTAGTATTCAAATTTTTATAGCTATGAACTCTTATCTACCATGTAATTTGCAGCTCGAGAATTGCTTCCCGTGGCATTGCCTTGAGTGAGTCACTGTCTGATGAGCTAGAAACTTCTGGAAGCACCCAAGATCAGTTAGCTACTAATCTAGCATCTTCGTCTTCACCAATAGTTTCTAGTTCACCTTTCTCAAGATTGAAATCCAGAATTCGCGGGCTTTGGTTAAACACAGTTCAGAGATGGCCTGCAGTATGTCACTTTCCACTTATTCTGTTCTTATAGCATGTCCTACTTTTTTCGTATAATGATATGCACTCAAAATGTAGACAGGAGTTTTTGTGGAGTTAGTGGTTAAGTATTTTTGTTGTTTAATGCAGGTGCTACCTTTAGCTCGTGAGTTTTTGCAGCTGCTTCTTCGTGCCAATCTTATGTTCTTCTACTTTGAAGGTGAGTATTTTCGGATGTAGGTGGTGACATGAAAATTTATGCTATACAATGTAACTGGCAACTTGATTTATTGTAGGTCTTTATTATCATATATCAAAGCGTGCAGCAGGCATTCGTTATGTATTTATAGGAAAGCCGATGAATCAAAGGCCTAGGTATATTTTTTACCTTTGTTTAGTTCCAAATGACTTGTTAAGATACATGAAACTTTAGGATAGGTTATTTTTAGTGAAGCAAATTAAGCATCTTATATCTTGAAGCTGAGTATATTATGCTTGCATTATGTGTACCTTTGACCTCCTTATTGAATGTTATATAATGCAGATATCAAATACTGGGCATGTTTCTATTGGTTCAATTATGTATTATAGCGGCTGAAGGATTGCGGCGTAGCAACTTAGCATCCATCACAGCTTCAGTTCAGCATACATCCTTAAGGGTCCACCAAGCATCAGGAGGTCAGAATCTTTTCAAAATAACTGTAGTTGATTTCCTTAAATCTTTAATTTATCATATTAGTATGTACACATATGTTTACCTCAATCCTCTGTCCTCTATTATGTAAACTGTATCTGTATATCCTGTAAATTGGTTCTAGCAGTGCAACATGTCTTTCCATCTGTTTTACCAATATGGCTTGACAACTTTTTTTTTTTTTTTTTTTTTTCATTTTTTTTTCCAGGACGTGGTCTGCCTGTTTTAAATGAAGAAGGAAATTTGATTACTGGGACAGTGAAAATGGTTTTGGCATATCAGACTCCATGATAACTTCAGAGGTATGGTTCTGGACTGATTAGGATATAATGGGATATTATGTGCATCATCATTATTGGCATTTCTACATAATCGTATGAGTTTCTCATATTACCAGTTACGTAGATTGAAATCTTCGGATTTTACTTTGTATCACAATTTTTGAAATTCGCTATGTTAATAAATGTATATTGTCGTTTTCTTGCAGTCTCAATCAAATGGGATTAACAAATGTCCACTTTGCCTTACTAATCGCCAAAATCCGACTGCAACTCCTTGTGGTCATGTATTTTGCTGGTATTGTTTCTTTACATGACACCTTTCTCTAAAGCTATTTTGGCCCTTTATTTACATATAAACGGGTCGATTATGGTTTTGTATCTCAAATGGGTGAAATAAAATCTTTGGCTATACAAACTCCTTGATCGTTATAAGTGGACCCAACCTGCGCATGTTGCCACCTTTCCCTTTTTCCTCATCTCTTCCCTCTCTTCCTGATGTTGATTTATTTTTGTGTAGGACTTGCATCATGGAATGGTGTAATGAAAAGCCTGAATGCCCTTTATGTCGTTCTCCGTTAACTCATTCGACCTTAGTTTGTTTGTACCATTCAGATTTTTAACTCCCAATCATGCCACTTTACTTATAAGCGACAAGAAAAATGTACGTTTGCTGTCAAATAAACTTTCCAGAAGCAATTGCTTCGAGGTCGCTGTTTACCAGACCAATAAAGTTTTCATGAAACAGCTACTTGTCTGAATCACCAATGAAAGTACGCCAAGAAGCAAATAATCATCCCAAATCTCGCATCTCTTTTGTATCATGTATATTTTCTATTTATTTTATTTTTTTATTTTGTATTTTTTTTAGTTTCTGAACATTATGTTGTGTGTAAGCAGTATATCATTGTAGAACAATTTTCTAGCGTAGAATTTTTACTGCCAAAACAATAGCACAAGTGGAAGTCACATAAACAAATACAACCTTGATTACACTTCTAGTATAAATGAATTAAGTAAACTATACCCTTCATGGAATTCTCTTTATTCACCCGGTTCTCTTTTTGTTTTGGAGTGTTTTTATTAAGAGGAACTCAAGTGTAAACATGAAGCTACGGTAAAGTTTTAAAGTCCTGCACTTAAAGTATGAAGTAGACAGGTTGTATCATCATAACCCTTTGTAGATGATGCTTCATTAAGTTATTGCTTTATGTATAACCTGTGATGCACTTGTTATGTTTATCCTCGGTTTAATCATAAACTTTTTTACTATTGGGTAGTAAATGGTGGAGTAATGAGCTTTGAAAAATCTGAAACTGCAAAAGGCATACGTCAAATGTCACGTATTCATACATTAAGAAAGTATTTTAGTAATTCAAAACTTCGGTTTTACTGTTACAGGAATTCATACGTTATGGTCGGCAACTAACACACTTAAGTATAAAATGCAATAAGATGAGTGACAATGATGGAAATATAAAGTTGAAACCGCATACAACATGCCATTAACACTTTACAAAGTTCACAGATCACATAAACAGCTCCATAATCTACTATACAAATATTATCATTCATGCTTGAGCAATTTGACAGTTTGACCTTTTTATATAAAATCTTTTCATTGTTTTCTGGGATGAGGTGAGGTGAGATATTATATTGCTCTTAGAAACTACGTGCCTGTGTGAGGTAAAGAGGCTTTCCGAGATGCTTCTATGGATGGAAGCTCAGCAGGAAGTGCAAAAGCAGAGCTTGTTAAGGTGTGCACAAGGAATGACATTATGTGCCAATATATAAGAAAGATCGAATGGTGAAATGTGTATATGTAGGGATCACATTTAGTGTTCTGTAAAGAAAGTCAATTGTAACTTAGTAATCCAACAAATGTTTACTATTTATTTAGAAGTGACAAAATGGGTAACGGGTTTGGATCAAAATGGGTAATTTTGGTACGGATATAAACATGTCGGGATAGTTTGACCGAAAACATTCTATGCCATTATAAATTTACATCATTTTAGTGATAATCCTTTTTTTTTTTTTAATAATTGACGTTGGAGGCCATAGGCAACCAAAATGTAAAAATACAAAATTGTAATCATATTAAAAATTATGATAATATACGGTATTCAACGCATGTCCTAACATATTGAAAAAAAGTTATCCAAACCGGCCATTCTAACTTAAAAAAAAAAAAAAAAAAAAAAAAAAAAAAAAAAAAAAAAAAAAAAAAAAAAATACCCATTCCGAATTGTTTTGCATGCTCTAATTATATACATATATGATTGCTTTTGGCATGAGCGAGTAAATTATAACATGTAATAGTGTTTTTATGAACATTGAGGGACATAACTCACTATTTCAATTTTAAACAACATTGATTTTCTTTTTCAAACAGAGGTTAAAAATGAAAAGTGCAGCAATTTTTCTATAAACAGATGATCAGTGTCACAACAGCAATAGTGTAACTGTATATGTAATAACATCAATCATGGGATGAAACATATCCACTCCAAATGCATAAACAAATTTTATTCTACCTTCACTCTGAAATAGGTAAAACCGTTAAACGCTCTTGTACTTTCATACTTTATTATTACATTTTGAATGAAAGAAATATATTACACCATTAAATCAGTTAATTTTGCTTTCAGTTCAATCAAGGAATGGAATAAAACACACCTCTATGTTGAGAAGCAAAGTGTAGACTTTTGAAGGAATGACGTTTTGTATCGAATGCTATATTCCTTTCGTGTAACCAAACATATTCTCTGTTTCATTCCTCTATAAAGGTGCACTCCGCTCTTACCTTCGTTACAGCCAAACATCAGTCCAATTATAATTTTATAGGATTATCCAACTGGTATGTCTCTATTTTCTTTAATTGTCGTTGCATCTTATATATGTTTTTTGGTTGGATGATATGCATTGATATACTCCTGGATATATTTGATAGAATATAACTATGATAGAATATTTGATTTGAGCATGCAAATCACAAATATATTCACATTACAATGTGCAAATATACTCCTGGATATATTTATCGCTTTAACTTAAACTAAACACATTTGTTACATCAATGTAGTTGCAATGGAGGAGCTAAAGCACTTTACTCACGATCATCCCCTCAGCCTTGTGTATCTAAACCCGGACCGCAAAAGTAAAAACATTGAAGAGGAAGAGGAAGAGGAAGAGGAGGATGAAGATGATTTTTACGAGGAAGAAAAGCATGGTGGCCAATGCAACATGTGTAAGGAACAAATTTATTCATTTCATTTGTGTTACTACGAGTGCAAGTCTTGTGACTACTCTTTGCATAAATTTTGTGCTGAACTACCCCAAATACAAAACAACCACCCTTTACATCCCGGCCACATTCTAACCTTATCGGAGTTAGATCTACGTTACAAACGTACGTATGAATTTGATTGGAGGTGTTGTGTCTGCAATTGTAAGTGGAAGGAATTCCTCAACTACCATTGTGCTATTTGCAATCTTAACATAGACATAATCTGTGCTACTATGTCAGAACATAAGATAGTGTTAGAGTTTGACAATCAAAGTACACATATTGCGGAAGCTAGGATCAAGTAATAACACGTATAAAGATTAACTAAAACATAAATAGAAAACATACCCGATGCACTTCAAATAAACCTTGATTCTTGTACAATTAGAT